>OOFG01040722.1:5369-16344 GCA_900323295.1 Molva molva
GTCAACCAATGTCCCACCTTCCCAGTCTGCACTGGGCAGTGACTGCAACACAGGGAAGATGTCACCAAAATCATAATCTAAAAAAGGAGGGAGAAGATGGACCGTTAGAGAAGGCAGCGTGGACACAACACAGAGACAGATGAGGACGTGAGAGAGACAACAACAGAATGTTCAGGACAACAACAGACATCATGGAAGGGAATTCGTACAGTACATTAAAACAACAACAACAACAACATCAACAACAACAGACATAATGAAAGGGAATTAGAGGAGATGGGATTTAATGAGGGAGGCCACTTAAAGGGCTGTGGGCGTAGATGATTACAGCATTCACATATAGCGCGCTGCCATCACTCCATTAACACTTGTCTTCAACTGAAGCAAACACTTTCTTTACGTCATCCACATCCTTTAGTCAGTATCAGCTTATATATCTCACAAATTACCACAGTCATCCCAGTACAGTAGTAGTTATGGCACGATCCCTACTACAGAGAATGCATGCACAGACACAGCCTGCACCAAACTAGCCAGGGCATTTGTTTAGCTTTTGAATCCCATAATAACAAAGGCAAATGACAAGAATAGAGTGTGGGGGTAATTGGGGCAAGTTCAAAGTCAAAGGTAGAGTAAAAAAGGGTAATTCACAGTGACGAATGGAGATAACCCAGCCTAATGTGTGTTTTTATCTAGGAATCTGCAGGCATATTTTTACAGGATTCTTACGTGTATTTCAAACAATCACAGCAAGATAGTTTGTCTCTGTGTGTACAAAATAGATATGTCATACATATATATAAAAAAACTATTACAACTTTATTCTGACCTATGGTGCAAATAAACTCTCTAATAAATTAGCTGACAACAAATCAGTAAGAGTTTGAGAAACAGTCTCCAGCTAGTGCTCTGTACCTTCACTGGATGGCGCTATGGCACTATCGTCCCACTCCAGGTTGGTGGAAGTGAGGGATGTGAAGGAGTGAAGGGACAAGCTGTCCGAGCTCGGCAGCCTCTCCTCAAAGTCCAGCAGGTTCTGGGGTTTGTAGTATTCCGGCATGTAGGGTGCTACGTCCAAATATGGAACATCCTGGGACAGCATCCACAAGCAGGCGTTAGGTGACAGTGAATGAATACACATACAACAGGAACTTAACATTATAACATTATACTAAATCAATAAAGAAGGTGAATCCTGAACTTGTACGCATGTATTTTTTGCGTAAATATGTGGGGACGTTCAGGGAGCAGGTACTGACCAGCTCAAGGTCAAAGCGAATGAACTCCAGGCCTGACACCAGTGTGAGGAACAGCGTCAGGTGGTCGTGGCTGCAGACCAGTGCATTCCTGGGAGGTGAAGACGGCAAACATTAGCGTCGGTCAAAGAGGCAGGCACAGCCATGATCAGAAATGAGCGGAAATTGCAAGAGTTCTTGAGCATTCACTTGAAGTAGTATTTCTGTAGCAGGGCCTGGTTCTCCTGGAATAGGCGCAGGTAGCTCTCAAGGGAGCTCTCACTCAGGGCCAGGTACAACCACGCACGGCCTGCCGACAACACAATCAAACAATGGGAAGTATGTTTAACTGCGGTTGCGCTTTGGTGGAGTCTGAATAAGTGAATAGGTCAGAGCCTGTATCTTAAGAAGGCCTATCCACATTATCCGTTGAGGAGAGTGGAAAGGTTCTTATCCTAGATCTAAAAAAATACCTCAAACTCTTCACTACAATGCCTAAAGGCTTTAGCATGTTAACATATGACTATCAATATGGTTTCTTTCACACTCCCTTCACTGTAAAAATATGCGTAGACGCATTAGCAAGGAAATGATACTAATATGGGACTTTCCTTTCTCCTGAGACTGTGTGTGTGTGTGTGTGTGTGTGTGTGTGTGTGTGTGTGTGTTATAGCATTATGCATGTGATTGCGCGTGGGACAGTATGTCATGTGTAGACATGTGGGTTGGCATATATTGTATTGGCTGGTATCTCACTTCGGCCAAGGTTGGTGGCTATGTGCTGCAACTCGTCTATCTGCCGAACTGCCTCTTTCCTGGTGAAGTGAAGGACAAGCACCCAGTAGCCGGAGGAGATGTCCTGCAGCCTTAAAAGATTATTAACAACACCATTAACCGTCACATTTATGAAAATCGTTCAATGGAAAACAAGTGCAATCTGAAATGTATTTATTGAACATAGTCACCATCTCCAGGCTTTAGATAGCAGCGTTAACCGCATAAACTCATATGAATAAGAAATCTATCTACGGTATCTATCTATCAATCTAAGATAACAACAAAACATTTGATTACTCTATAGACACTTTCAGTCAAAGAATACTGACTAGATGTCCAAAATACTCATGCCCATCTCTACACAGAATAAGTTAATTAGAAATCCTTAGGTTGTGATCCTTGTATCTGGTCTCACCCATATAACAGAGCATGGTCCAAATGCTCACACAGACGCTGCAGCACCCGGTCGTGGTTGCGAATGGCAGGAGTTTCATCTTCACAAGCAGCAAAGTAACTCTGCAACTGTCAGCAAAATGTTACAAAATCAAGAATTTCCAAATGTCTAACAGATGTCCTCTGAAAACGAACTAAGTGTCTGTCTGTCTGTCTATCTGTCTATGTGTGTCATTCTTTGTGTGTCTGTCAGACATCTCAGCTTTCCCCTTTCACAGTTGACAGCCATTTTGAAGACATTTGTACCAAGGCATTGGATCAAATCTGCATTTTCAGCAGTGAAGCAGTGAAGCTATTCAAATGGACACATTCGGTAACGTTTAAAGCACTTTAAACACTGGTGTGAAAAACAGATGGTGGAAACAATCAGAAAGGAAGGCTGAAAATAACTTGCAGGGTTGTGACCCCAAGGAAGGCAGACATCAGTTTGCCATTAATAAAGATTTACGAATAAGTAGTGGGGTTTCCCCTTGAGAGGACAGCATGCACCTTGTTGGAGGTGGGAAGCATACAATTTACCACAGTTGAACTGCCATGTAATGTTTCAGTCAACAAGAGGCATTATCATCCTCTCAGATCAATTTCTGGGGCAATCATTTAAATAAAGAATGCCATGAATTGAAATAAAAGTCAGGAATTACATTTCCATTTCAATCACCTGATAACCATGTGACTTTAGATCAGGGAGGGAAAGAATTTCAAAGGCTGCTTGTGAAAACAGGATTTGGATTAGATATCCTGCCGGTGAACTGTCAGAGTTGTTGTCTGTCAGTTGACAGTTGAGTTAGTTTCACAGTAAAACAATCACATGGTAAAAACGTGCACTTTGCAGCCTGTGTGTACATTTGATGCCTATTTGCAAACAACACATCATTGTGTAACTACTCAACTGATCGACAAATGCTGTATACAACAACACTATGCCGCATTAAAACAACAGGGCTGAGTGGCATCAATGTGACCTTATGCATAGAATATTTCAATTACACTGACAGGGGTAAAACATAAGGGTATAAGAGGAACCAACAATGAGCTTTTATTAGGGCGAGGCCCTGTATGTTATGTCCCATTCGTTCGACTTGGAAGTAACTCTTTTAAAAGCAAACCTAATTAACTGTGAGTACAACCATTGACTTTTAAATGGTACGTTGGCCTAGCGAGTGACAAGAGATTATAGCTCACCTTCTTAACAGACAAAGAAATGTTCTCCAATATTCGGTCCTTGACTTTGAGTGGATCCATCACTTGTTTCCTTGGCGGTTGTGCAGCAGGCAGTCAGCTGATTCCCGCACACACGTCGTGCTAGCGTTAACGTTACACTTACTAGCTTGGAGCTCCAACGTTATATTTTCTCAACCTAAAACACGAGTTGAAGCGGTTTAACCAAATTGCCCCATCAATATTGCTGATGACCTCAATTTGGCATCCGTTGTGAAACCAACGAGCTTCGCTGAGACACTCCAGTGGGCAATATGTTAATGTTGTTGTCTATCCTCAGGACTATGCTTTCACTTGCCAGCTAGTAGCCAGGGGAAGTAGCTAGCAAGTTTGGTTTCCAATGTTTACTTTAGCTTCCATGGAATTTATTTTGCTATATCGAGCTGTTTGACGGCATTTATTTTTTTTACCAGAATTGTGCCTGTATCGTCTTTGATTGCATGATGTCAAAGTGCATTCCATGGGTATTTTCCGTTTCATTAGCTAGCTTGCGAAAGCTCACAGCGGTACGTCACCGTTGACAGACCGGCTGCCCCACTGACCGGGCTCACAAGTCACACACATTCGTAATTAACATGACATTAATTCGCTTAGTCACGAAGACTGGAATGTGAATATTTTTATTGTGGCATGGACAAACTCAAGCTGTTTCAAACTAGTTACATAAGAAATCCTGATTGTTAAAACAAAATTCAGTGCATGTATTTACCGGATCACTTTTTCCCATATCCACATAATGGGAAACAATTTAGCTCAATTTCACTTTCTGTATTTACAGCAACTGTATTTAAATTACGACTGAATTAATAGTGTACAGGCCATGACATTCTTTTTTTGGTACAAAAAGTCCCAACCATCCCAAGCAATTGGAAGATATTTTAAGGCCTCCAAAAATGTTTTATTTATCCACCAGATAACCCAACATAAGCCAAACTTTCAGAGGGCTGCAGAACAAAGTCTCTATAGTATAAAGTCACAAATACCCTCACGCTCTCTTTAACTCAAATTGCATTGACACAATTTTTTCACTGTCTTAATCAGATTTCTCCTTTTCTTTCATGTGCAAAAAGACGATGCTGAAGACGAACAGTCCAGCCATCATTGAGAAGACACTGGCATAATAGGGGTAGGCAGTTGGGATGAAGCGCTCATACTGTGTGTGCTGCAACGGACGCACAGATACCTGTGGGAAGATCAATTATAGACATTTGTGAGCATGTACAACTAGTTAAAAAAAAATCAGCTGACATTGTCATCAGTCTATTAAAAGATAACCAAGAATTTGTCTAAATCATCTCACCTGAGTGGAAGAGTACAGATGTGTATATCCTAATCTGTTGTAGTCTACTTTGAACTGGAACACTCCATAGACATCAGGCAGTGTGAACTGAACACTATATTTGCCTCCTTTTGGATAGAAAAATAGCTGGTTAGTGTTTTTCAACAACATTAAAAGCTCAAACATAAGACCTGCCAAATTGCTGTATTTTTTCCCCATTTGAAGCCTGTGGTGCAATTAAATGAATGAATGTGAAAGTTCAATCCAACTAATGTTCTGTTTAATATAAGGCTCAGAAGAATTATCTAATTATTATACAGTACT
This sequence comes from Molva molva, assembly GCA_900323295.1. NCBI lineage: Eukaryota > Metazoa > Chordata > Actinopteri > Gadiformes > Lotidae > Molva > Molva molva. The sequence continues at coordinate 10,656 of OOFG01040722.1, forward strand.
AGTATTCTAAGTAAAACATGCACAGTATTCCTCCAGGTGCTGGAGTCATCTCAAACATCATAATAAGGAGTGGCTTCTGTGTTCCGATTGTCACTTTTCAAGAATTTGGAGGGCGTAGCAGTGGCAATGCCGCAGGAATTTTACATTTTATCAATCACCATTGAATTATTTTTTTCAAACAACGAAAAGTTAACGTTACATGCAATCACTTTTCTGTACTTCTGTTCAAATAAAAAAATAAAAAAGGATTATATACATATCTCACATTAATATCAGACCCATCAGTCCTACTTTGCTATAGCAGAACTTCTCGTGGGAGATTCAGATCCCACAGAGCCTGGGCTGGAAAGCAACCTGCCTTGTTTCATCTTTTGTTACAGAGATATTCTATTGAAAAAAACACTAATTTGCACGAGTGGATGAAACTTTCAATAAGTGTGTTTCTAGTGTGGCCAAATAGACGTTGATTTGAAACCTTTAAAGACACTTTACAGATTACGACTTCTGGCTGAGTTTGTGTTCTCTTTTAATATTCCACCCTTACAGATCCCTGCCTCAATCATCATGTTTGGTCGAAAGAAATATGAAGCGAAAGTAACTGTAACGCCCTGTTCACCCAGATTTGAGCTTGTCTGCCATGAGAAAAATCTAAAATGAACGTTCTTTACATTTTTCTACACTCAGTCTCCTACTAGAACAATGGCGCTTAATGGTCAGCGGGGTGGCCCTGCATCCTAACTGTAGGTCTTTACCGTTCTTCTTGAGGTACGTCCTGACGAAGGGGTCGATCCTCACGAACTCCAGCTGAATGTCGTGACCGTTGAAGGGAACCCAACGGCCCTCAGAGAGCATCTCAATAACCACGCTGTACTCCTGTGAGACAAAGTTCACACATTCATTAGACCACCATGCAGTGCTGGAACTCAGTGTTCAGGTGAACAATAAAACTCACGAACCGAGAGTATGAAGAGGATATAATGTGGTCTTATTTGCATTCCGATAGCCTTTCGAGTAGCTTATGCATGTTTTCACTGAAAATATGCATAAGCAAATATAAAAGGTTTTTATTGAAATTTACTTTCCTATTAAATAGGCTTTCATAGAAAGAAATGGCCTACACAATATACAAATAGCTCCATGAGGACTACAATATTAACACGGTGCCACAGGTTAAAAAACAACTGCAATACAAACAAAATAACCCTATATAAACTTTGCTGATGTCTGTGGTCCACAGAAGTTTGATCTTATGCACTCACCACCAGATCAGCGATGGTGTAGGCCGGGGGGGGTGTGGTCTCGCCCACTTTCCGATGGGTGACGGCTCCCACGCGGAGGACCCCGGCTTCCTTGAACACCCAGCTGGACAGAGCCTCAGCCAGCTCCATGTTTCCAGTCTGCTCATATCTGCGATACACCATATGCAGAAGACCGTTACAGTAGCCCATAACACAATCCACACGGTCACTGAAACAAACATACACGCACATGCACACGCTCGGTGCAGGGGTGGAGCATAGACGTGGCTTTTACATCCAGATACTGTTCATTCATGCACCACTCAAGTTCTTAAAATAATCTAGATAAGAGTATCATTAATTAAACAGGGCAGGGTTACCTTTGGGATCCAGGAGTAGCCTTCTGTACAGCAGAGTTGAAGAAGGCATCACTGAAGAAGTGCATGGAGCCACTGAAGACCACCCTGGCGTTGTTGCGGGCCTGGAGGCCGGCAATCAGCAGGGTGTTCTTGCCAACTGCATGTGGGTACTGGAGGAACGACATGATTACATCATCATGGGTAGTATTGGAAGCTTGGCTCAGGAGCTGCCAGTAAAAATGAATAAGCCACTACAACAAAAAATTCTTAAAGAAATGTATTTGAAGCATACATAAATGTCATGAGTTTAGTTGTCTTTTTTTGTCTAGAGAGACACAAGGGACTCAGGCTGCAGATATATTTAATGTCTTGATCAGTTCGTCATATATTGAAAATAAACACAGGTGAATTATGTTGGACATTACGTCCAGGAGTCAGTGGTACCTGAGAGATAGGCCTGTCGGGGAAAAAGGAGTAGGAAGTGGAGGACCCGGTCAGAATGTCCAGGACAAGGGGGTTTTCTGGGTCTGCCACCATGCTAAGAGTGAAGAAATACAGGACTTTTTTAGCTTTGGTAATCTCAAAAGCCAAATGATGAATACAAATTTAAATGGTTGACAATGCTTACCCGACACCCTTGAACAGAATGGGTTTGTCGGTGGGCGTTCCCACAATAGTTGGGGCTTTCAACAGGTTCTCTGGATCGGCGACGATTAAAGTGTGCTGCAGAGAAACACAATGAGCTCTCATTTGGGTTCTCCGGTGTTGATAAAAATGCTCCTGTTGATGCTTTGCACAATGTGAAACATTTCTGACAAAGTATAGGTTTCAAAATATATCTGCATACCTCGCCAGGGTCGGACACATCAAAGTTGTGATGATCAATCACTGCAGTCTTTTCCTCATCAAATTCAATGCCACATTCACTGCCCAGCTCCCTCAGAGGATCACCTATATTAAAACAAAACAAACAAAAAGGGGGAAAAAAATTGATACCTCAAAGATAGACAAAAACAGCATCTAGTTCCGGCTGTGCACATGTATACTTCCGATATGATTCAAGTGATACATCTGAAATGAACCTTTCACCATGCAAATGTTTATTATATGACCTGAAACGCATTGACTTTCAAACTGACCAATGTCTGAATTGGCAGCAACAAGGACATTTCCACCGCCGTCAATGAATGATGTAATGGTCTCCACGTTGATATTTCCTCCGAAATCTGAAGTAGAAAATAGCACAGTATGATTTTTGAATATACAAAATAAAAAGATGATAACCAACGGTGAAACTTGACAGAGTGTAAGGTGTTCGACTTACCTTCCACAGATGGTGCAAAGATGATTAAATGGTCATAGAGAAATTGGCCATATTTGATAAGTGACAGAGAGGGATCATCTGCTGTCTTGAATGACAGGTCAAAACCACGATCTGAGAAACAAGAAAAAATACCCATCGTAGTCTTATCAGGTCCATAATAATATGCATGAGAAAGTTGTCTATAGGACACGTTATACTATTATTATATAATAACTTATACAATGCTTTGTAATTTACATGCGTGTCCATTTTCATGAAGGGCTCAAACTTTACAAAGCTTGCTCATCCAGCTGCAATGACAAACTAGCTCATGACAGAAACAAAGACTGGTAGACTACACTTTTGTCGTTGTTTGACAGGGAGCCGATGCCTAAAATCCACAATTAACTTGCATCGTCACCACACGGTTGTCCAATATATATTGTAACTTGAAGACTATTGAACATTGAACAACATTCGACCACAGCACACCTAACGTTAACGTTACCTGCGAGACTGCGGAAGAAGATTGAATGGGTGTCTCGGATATTCACGTTGTCTAGCAGGACCAGAGTCTTTCCATCGGCCCACGCTGGGTGCATCAAAGATGCTAGTGTCAGACATAAAAGCACACCCTTGCCCATCTTTTTTGATCCGCTCTGGGTCATGCCTTTTTTCTGTTTTCGGGATAATATAGAATTGGGCTGGTTCGTCTGCACGGCTGCTGTCAACGTCGCCATTTTGCTGCAGAAGTCGACGTCAGCCTTAGCAGTAGCTGAACTCTGACCCAGCATATTAACCAATCAGGAAGAGAAACGCGTCGCTACGATTCCAGTCCCACCAATAGCATAACACCATCATTATAACGCTGGACAATTCCATTGTTTGCGTGGATAGATTTGGAGCCACGTACAGATGGAAAGCATAAGTTGTTTTATGCTTTAAACAAATACGACTTCACAATGCAATTGAAATCTGCATTTAATTAGCATTGTAACAATGTGTTGTGCTTATTCACTCTAATGAACAGAGTTTATTAAACAGTGGCAATCAATGTTATTGGTATGTTGTGATTCAGTGTAAGCAGTATTTTCCCACTATTAACATTACCATACAATTTAAGCTTGTCCAGTACAATAAACGTCATTCATTTAAACTAATGTAGTGGCAAATTATCATTACAATTTCCTAAATTATTGAGTTTTGTCATGGATTTACAACGTTAACAACTTAACAAAACAATTAAAATTGGACATGACAAAGATTTATCATGCACACAATATACATTTCCTGCAAGCATGTGAGCATCTTCCAGCTCATGCATACAAAAATGAATCTATTGAAACGCAGACATGTTTGCCACAATATTTCTACAACTGTACAATAGGCTTTTCATGAAAATACAACTTAGTAAAATATAATGACAATGTACACATTTCATTTGGGCGGTTTATGAGCCATTCATTTTAGTTCATTCATTCATTTAGCTTAACTCACCGACACCGGTGACCTTACAAATTATGCTCAGATGCAGTTTACCTGTAGAACCCATGTTGGAGAAACATTATCTCTCAAACCATAGATAAGTTAGTTTCAGCTGTAAAATACATTTTTTTTAAATTACAAAATGTATTGTCTATATACGTCTTTTTCACTCATAAATTATTTCAACACTCCTCAGTCCACATCCCCAAAGGACAGCCGTGTGCCACTGAGCCACACTCTTGCAGAACGTTACAAGTTTACACCGTCACTATTACCTCACCCTCCAGCTCTGCTTCCGTCTTCACCTTAACCTCCGTAGCATCAACTTCACCTTCAGCCACAGCCTCAACATCTAACCCCAAAGGAGCCTCAGTATGGCCCAACGCCTCCCCTTCACTTCCCTTCTCTCCCCCCCCGCCTTCTTCCTCCTCCTCCTCCTCCTCCTCTTCCTCCGCAGGTATAGTCTTTCCATCATTTCCCTCTCCTCCTTCTTCCTCTTGCTCCTGGCTCTCCTCGGCCGTCTCGTCGCTCTCTCTCCCCGCCTCCTGAGCGCGGAACAGCACCTCCCCTTCCTGGATGACGTGCTGTGAGGCGGGCTGCCATGTGGTGGACCCCTCATCCCCCTCGGTAGTGTACTGATAGTAGTCTCCGTCCGCCTGGAACATGACCAGGGCCTGGGCGGTGTGGATGCGGACGTGCTGGGCCAGCGAGTTGGCGTCGAGGAACTTGTCGCCGCACGAGTCGCATGCGTACAAGATCTGCGTGTTGGGGTCTGGGCAGACAAACGTATGCGTGAAGCGAAAATACGTCCTCCCGTTTGTTGTGTTAACGAAAAGTGATAAAGAAAAGAATAGCTGCAGGTAACTGCATTTAGTCTCACCTGCTTCCTGCACTTTCTCCACAGCCTTGGTGATTTCTGCTTTTAGAGCTTCGGTGTCATCTGTTGACACAGAAGTAGTCACTGGAACCACTGTGTGAGATTAGACATGATGAAGGCACATCGGTTAGTTAACAGAACCAGAGCTCTGGGTAGCACCAGCCGGCCCAGCAGTTCTACTTTTGCCCTTTCTCTACTGTGATTATAATAACAATTCGATTTTTATAGAACTTTTCTAAATACTCAAGACACTTGACATTACAAGACTAATAATAATACAAATGAAACAAGGGAATATCAATAAAAAGTCCAGTTAAAACATGAAAGCATACAAACTACGAATGAATAACACAACTATAACAACAGCTTGAGTTCTAAGCGAGTCCCACTCCCTGTGGTCAGGGCGCCTCCTGCACCGTGGCTCAAC
>OOFG01041006.1:1702-13444 GCA_900323295.1 Molva molva
CATAATGATCCTGTCTAGCTAAAATGGTAGAGCACAATGTTAGGAGTTCGATTCCCACCGGCGCCACCTATGCTAAGAATGTATGCACAATGTGAACTCATGGTATTGTAAGACACTCGAAAAAATTCTTGCACACACAGACATATGGTACCAAATATACCTATCTGTAAACACAAGAAAGGTAAAGTAGATTAAATAACAACCAATAAATGATCCTAAAGTACACATTTTGACTTTCTAAATTCAGGACTCCTGAAGCCCTGTCAACAGAATGGCCCCATGGGCTCCACAATGACTTACACAGCCCTGCGACATCATCACTAGGACACATTCATGAGCCATGTATCTCATTGTGGCTGGAGATCCGCCCTGCCACCATTTGCAGGATTCATGTGCTAACAGTATCATATAACTATAGATAACCTCAACATATAACATTATGAACAAAACATTAGCATATGACATTATGAACGATTACATCATATTAAAATACATCATCATGAACTTAACATTAACATTTAACATAATTAACATAATATTTACATATAACATTATGGACCTAATATGAACATATCATATTATGAACCTAATATTAACATATAAGGGACATAACATTAACATATAGCATTACAAATGTGTAATGATTATTCGATTATTTAAAGTCACAGCAATAGATTCTGGATATTTCTGGATACTTCAATGCCATTATCTTCAGCTTAAGCCGTTTCATATAGAGAGGGGGGGTCCCTATGAACTCTTAACCCTATGTACACATGCACACACATACTCCAAGTACTCTAAGTCAGGCGTATAAGTCAGTGTGCACAGATACGCTCTTTGAGAAGAGTCCCTTGCAAGCACACACAACCAAATACACCCTCAGAAGCAGCATGTAACGTGCTCGGGTCCCAGCGCTCCCTCAAACAAGCCCTGGCACGTCGCTACCATGCTAACGTCTCCCGGTCATTGTGACATCAATTAAATCCTGCCACATCCAATTAACGTACTGTATCTTTTCCATATTGCTGCCATCTAGACGTTTTTTAAAAGTTGATCTTTGCAAGTCCCCACAGGTTTCAATTACCAAACCGGGTGTTTAGTTGTGTCCACTCTAACTAGGAAAATTTGTGTTAGGGTTAGAAAATTTGTGTTAGGGTTATCGGAAACACCAATTTTCTGAGTTACACAAGAGCCAAGAGCATGACTGCAGGGTGCTAAGACTTCTTTCACTCTTAATTAAATCACCTCCGGTTTCCTGTGTTCCTATTTTAATGACAGTTCATCAACTTTGCTACCTGTGTGTGAATGAGGGGAAACTTGAGAGATAGGATGATCCTGCAAAACTGAAAATAAATGCTGTTATTATTATATTCTCTTCAAATAAGAGGAAATTGTTATGCTAATCAATTGCATTTTTTGTAAAGAAGTACTTTTCTATGAGAGATCGCATCGAATATTTACCACTGCAGTAATGAAAGAAGCCATCATTTAATAATAATAAATTAAAAGGAGAATTTATTGTGCAGTACAGATGTACTAGCTGTATAGAAAACAAGCCTTTAGAATCGACAGGTTAATAAGAAATGGCCAAACACTTGCTGACGTCTGGTATATCAATCACATTTTGTTTGCACATACACACACACACACACACACACACACACACACACACACACACACACGTACAAGCACACGCACACAGTGTGGCTTAATAGAAATGCAGTGTTACATTAAGTTACCAGCTTCCTGTGACAACTCGCGAAACAAAGGCTTAATCTCTGAAGAGAAGGATGAACGGTATCATTGCTCCATCACAAAACAGGAGGTCTGAAAATGTATGTATGAAGTTATGACTTCAATCAAGTGCTTTCCAATGTCGAGATTGCCAACAAAAATCCCCCAGATGCTAAATCAGCCAGCAATTTACATTTATATCACATACCCAGAAGAGCCACAATATCGCAATCTCTACATTTTTGACATCATGGGAAATCCTACAGGGCCACCAAATCCAAAGTGCCTCATAAGGGTTTAATATTTGCATAGATGTTCCCCCTGCCTCTACGCTCTCAAAATCGCATAAAGAATAGTTCTTTCCTCTGACTTGAGATGGCAGACGAACCATTTTGTCTACAGTCCCGAAAAGCAGGCTCAGTACCATAAGCGTGTGTGTACTGTATACAGACAGACACACAACCACCCCAAGGCGTCAGAGCATGTGGAATATTACTTTGTGAGCCGTGAATACACTAAAATGCATGGCATGTAATTAGGGGTGAACATTGCTTTAAAACACAGGTACCGCTAATTAAGCTTGGCTGTCATGATAATTATGAATACATGTTATTTTGGTCAAAAAGTTTTGATATATTGTATTTGACATGTAAATACAGAACAATGTGTATGAACTACAGCTTGATGCTTTTGACCTGCCATTTAAAATATTGTAATAAAGCCATACTGTGCCACAGTCCCAATGATGAACGAGATTATAAATATTTCACATCACCAGCCATAAACATATCAACCAAGTCACACATACTAAAAATATCTGGGATTTTATTTATTTCTCCATTTCTTCAAAAGAGCAACGACCACAACAAACCCTGCCGGACCCATCCCTGGTTAACAACCTCCAGCCAGCTGCAGAGTACAGCGGTTCATCTCCGGTGGTGGAGGTTAATGCATTATGGGGGATAAACCATTCAGCACAGTTGGTTAGCCCCTCTAGTGTTGCTATGTGTGAAGTATACAAATGCATGAGGCCATTACCACAGCCACTTAAGAGCTGAACAGAGCTTTCAGGAACTGACCCCAGAATCAATACGCTGCTTATTTTGCATGTTAGTTGGAAGGGAGGAGGGGGGTCTCAGCACCTTAAAGAAATAGATGAATGAAGAGCTGAACAGAGGTTAATGAAGGGCAATATGGGCGCAGTGCCCATATAAGAGCTGGTGTCTCCTCTGGTGTTTGTGGACCCTCATTGTGGGTTAGTGCCATCAAACGCACACAGATTAGGCCGAGCTAATGTGTGGGCATGGATAGCATTTCACCCAAACTAAAGGTTAATTATTAGGGTTTGGGTTAAGGATGTTATTCTGGTTCTAATTTAAGCCATAAATACCCCCCTAATAGAAGCTCAGCAGAGTGCCTTTGAGCAAGGCACAAATCACACGACACAGTTGAGTTAAGTGTCAACTCTACATGTGCATACCCAGGAGATATTTTATATAATATTTATATATATGTATCAGCATATCAACTACTACAGTGGCACGACCTTATGGGATTGTTACTTTCCTAGGGAGCTTCTCGCTGTCCCACTTTTCCTCTTCTCTGTTCTTATAATCTCCACCCACTCCTCGCTGTTGGACTCTCACACGTGTCTCTCTGTTGCTCTTTCACTGTCACAGATTTCTTCCATACTGCCTTTCTGTGTGCATGCGTATTAAGTAGGTGTGTGTGTGTGTGTGTTTATGTGCCCCTGTCAATGTTTGCGTAAGCAAGGGATAATGCACCAGTTTGTGTGTATCGCTGCAATGTGTATGCGCTCTGTTGTCCTTCAAGCGTGAACACCAATCGGTTTATGCAAGAGTGTTTCTGTATCTTTAGAAGTCCCTAAATCAAGGCTGGTCGCTGTGTAAACAGCAAGCTGTTAGGATGTCTATTATAAATGCATTAGCGGATTCAAATTAAACATTTAAAATGCAAGCTCGTCTGTCAGTGGGCCAGGGAGGACTGCTTCTTTGAAAGTGAAGGGGGGGGGGGGGGGTGGGAGGGGGGAGGGGGGCGAGTGTGAGACTGAGAGAGAGAGAGAGCGAGAGAGATGGGGAGAGAGTGGGGGGGAGGTGAGAGGGAATGAGAGATGGAGATACAGAGGAAGATAGAGAGAATGAGATGGAGATACAGAGGAAGATAGAGAGAATGAGAGATGGAGATACAGAGGAAGATAGAGAGAATGAAATGGAGATACAGAGGAAGATAGAGGGAATGAGATGGAGATACAGAGGAAGATAGAGGGAATGCGAGGGGCACTAGTAAGAGAGAAAGAGAGAGAGAGAGGCACTCTTAGAGATATTAGAAATAGAGAAAGAGAGAGAGTGACAGAGAGGGGAAGAGAGAGAGGGGGGAGAGGGAGAGAGGGGAAGAGAGAGCGAGGGGAAGAGAGACAATGAGAGAGGAGAGGAGAAGGGAGAGAGGGAGAGAGACTAAAATGTGTGTCAGTCAGTGTCAGGCTGCACCACTCTACAAAAACAATACCATGGGCGTGACAGGCTTAAAGCCACAGAGAGAAAGGGAGAAAGAGAGGGAGGGAGAGAGAGAGAGGGAAAAGATGAGAGAGATAGAGGAAAGAGAGGGAGAGGAGAAGAGAAAAATGTATGATTTGCAATGAAAGGGTGAATGAATGAACATGCCAGAGACATGTGCACAGGGTTTATTTAACAAAGACCTACTGAACTCTCCATCTGTCTCTCCCTCAGATGACTGGCAGGGTCAAGCCCATAGTCCTTTTCTCTCTTTCTATCCTCTATGAGGATGAGTGGTTATGTCAAGTGCACAGTCTCTTTCCCTCTCTCTCTGTCATCCACTCTGTCTCTCTTTCCATGTCTCTAGTTTAGTATAGGAATGAGTGACATGGTAAAGTCAACAGCCATAGGGCCTCTTGCGCTTTCCCTCTCTCTCTCTCTCGCTCTCACTCTCTCTGTAGGGTTAAGCCTACAGACATCACACCTCTCTCTGTCCTTCCCACAAACACAGGGGTCCATTTTGATGATCTTTTGTCACTTATTGTTTCCTTCATAGAGCTGTCCATTTTATAGTAAACTGACATGCACCCCAGCCATCTGGAGTTAACCTCAGTTATAAGCATGAAGTAGCCTAATTGTTTTGATCCCAGTGGTCCTGTGTAGCATAACTGCTAAGGCATGGCAATAACTTGTCGAGCACTGCCTTGCCATGTTCATGCTTTGTTAGAATGGCATTAACACTACTGGGGTTTGGGGTTCAATTCCCACTGTGGTCGCCCATGCTAAGAATGTATGCACACGTCATTATTATTAGACAGTTTGGATTAAAACGGTCAACAAATGACAACTTATATATATTCAAAATGAATTATATTATTATTATTTGATTCATATGGATTTCGTTCAAGATTCAACCATTGATGTTGTTGATAGAATGAGCACCAGTTTCTATTATGCCATGTTATGTATTTTGACAAGGGGTTGGTTGCACAACTGCACCCAAAATTGACTAATTACGTCGTATCACTTTCAGCAATGAACTCCTGCCTCACTGCTTCATGCCTATTAATATATCCATTACAGGGAGAGTAACTTCAGGAAAGTTGAGCCATGGGGAGTTGGGGAGAAATGTAAGTTGAAGCCTTGATTGCAGCTTCTTCTTCTTACTTCCTGTCTATCTTGCACTCGTACCAGGTGGGCAATTACTGTAAATGTGACAATTGCTTCAAAGTTAGTCCCAGAAGTGGATTTAAATGTGATGCATCATTTGCTGTGTTTGGTTGATTCAGCGTAATCACAGTTTCTATCCACAGTGATGTTCTGTTTTGTTGGATTTGGTATGCGTCCGCTTATCGTAACTTGACCTTTCTTATTTTAGCTAACCATAACTGAATTTAGCAAATGTTGGCTTATCTTAGCTAAATTTAGCATAGCTTGGCTTGTTGTGGTTTGCTTTGCTTTAGTTCAGTGTAATTCTGTTTATGTAGTTTAATTCAGTGTAGTTAAAAGGGAACCCCGCACGCCCGGCTATCTTATGAGAGTATTGCCTCATACGCTGTGAAGAACATCATGTTGTCAACTCTGTTTGCGTAAAAAGAGTGGGACAGTTCGCCTTATGGTTTACTTCAGTTATTTATTTTGAATGTGCTTCCTTGGTGTTGTGTACAGAATTGTGATCCGATGGCATTTGGGCTCACACTACAGCAAATACTTTGGCTTCTTAGTAGGTACTTAAACTACATAGTAATGAGCAACATTATTGTGATCACTTAGACTCGATTACTATATTAATCCCTCCAACACTACAGTGATTACTTCAACGATGAGGTCTAAGTGGTCACGATTATGTTGAGTGTGCGTCAAGAATTATTCCACATTGGTCAGGTCCTTCACCAAAATTACAGGAAATCTGGAAGAAATGGAAGCTGTGATTGCGGCAGGAAAAACTGAGGCAGACCTTTCATTTGCAGTTAATTTTAATAGCCTCTCCCCCTCTCCCTCTCCCTCTCACTGAACTGGTGCTTCCTTCTCCACTGAGGCTTTGATCTTCCTGATTGTGTGTGTGTGTTGGTGCATGTGTGTTCATGTGTGTGAGTTTGTGTGTGCATTGTTTTGTTTATGCATTTGTGTATGCACACAGACTGCATACAGTAACATGCAGTAAACAAGTGTGTGCATGTGTGATTGTACGTGCACAATGCACATATATGTGTCTGTAGCTAGTGTGCATGCATTTGCCAGTGTGTGTGTGTATTTGTACTGTATGTGTGCAGTCTTACGGGCATGTGGGGGTGTTTCAACCTAATGTAGTAATGTTTGTGTGTGTGCATGTGGGTGGTTGTTCTGGCGTGCGTGCGTGTCCTGTGCGCCTGTCCCAGGCGAGAACAAGAGGTAGCTGTGGTGCTGAGAGGAGACCGTCTCCCTGCTAGTCTGTCTCACTATTCGACATCGTGCCAACATGGCTGCCGGTCTCTCCAACAGCAGCCGCGGTGCTGTGGTAAATCTAGTGATGGATTCAATGTATTCTCATAGCTATTACTCCTCTGCTCTGCTGAAGCTCCCTCCGTTCCTCCTCTTCTGTTGTTCCGTTATCTCGTGTCTCGCCTCTTCCCCTACAGAGTGGTTCACTCTCTCTTATTATTCACTCTTCCTCTTGTTTTATCACTTCCACTCGCTGTATCACTCGCTTTTGCTCATCATGTCCTTCTTTCCTCTTGTCCTCCTCTATGCTCCTCGTTTGTCCTTCCCCATTCCGGTCCTTAGTGTGTAGGGCTAAATAAAGTCTATGTAAACAAACTACTGCCAGCCGGCCTCGCTGGTATTAGTGTGTTTACATAGACTTTCATAGCTGGCTGATACCATTATTTCCTTACAAGGTTAGCAATTCCAAGGTGTGTTCTCAATAGTCAATAGGACAGCATACGCCCCTGCTTTCAGAAGTCATGACCATCTGACCTGACTGAACTTTCAGACACAAAAAAACATCTAATCGGATATATTGATCTGATCTGACCTGATCAAATAATCAGATTAGATAACAAGGACCAGGCCACCAGGGGATAATGATGTTGTTTATAGCTGCAACAGAAAAAGTATTTCTAACCAATACATCCTTGGTTGTTTAAATCCATGGTTTGAGTGCAGCACTCCAAACATGGCCGCACTCTGGAGGCTGTATTGGTTAAAACTGACCATGCCACACATGAAGCGGAGATAAATGTTTGTTTCACAGTGAATCAACAAAAAAGTGAGTTCGTTTTCGTAACGACACATGCGTGAGTACGGTGGGCACTTTCAAATAACCGATCGTTTGAAAGTGGAAAAAATAGACCAGTGTAGTTGAATTAAAAATACATGAATCGAAATGATCGGAAGGAGTATTGAAAAGGCGGTAGCTAGCTCATGAGACATGCAGGTGTATAAACACCTGCATGAATATATTGTATATTTATTACGGATTACACTATTTTAACATACAATATAACACATCATATCATTGAATTATATCGCCTTGTCTCACTTCAAAAACCAAACTGAAAACAACTATGTAAAGTGGCAATCTCAAAGATCTCCAAAGATTTTAGTTCAGTCACTATCTATAGCCGAATGAGGTAACACAATGGTGATTGAGCCTATGGCCCACTGGTGAAAGCCCCTGCATTTGCAGTATCATGAATGTTACAAACTGGGTGTTGGTGGCGACCTTCCCATCATGCATTCAAATCCGGAGCGGCACAGTTAGTGAGGCGTTTTCCCTCCCCCAGCAGTGGTTGTTCCACCAGAGAGGATACAGGGGAGCTACTGCAACAAACTCGCTCTTCAACTCCCTTATTTGTGTAGCAGTGTACTGTTTTTTTCTGCCGTAGGTGCCGCAAAGAGAACGAAACGAAAAACTTTGCGATAACCGCTTGAAGATACTCCTAGTATGCGGTATAAAACTTAGATCTTGTTAGCCTCATATGTTAGCCTAGCAATGTAACTTCAATTTGTTAACCTACTATTAAAATGTTATGCAGTTACATTGCGTTAAAAATGAACCGTCCTGAAATACAACTGCCCACTTAAAGTTTAAATTATACATAATTCCTAAATCAAAGTCATAAACAAAGTATTAAATATTCATTGTGGATTGCCTTCCTTTACATGGCCTAAATAATTGATCTTAAATGATCCCTGAATCCTAAATGAGTGAATTGACCCCCAAGCGACCAGACCTCTCCGTTGAAGGGCCAGTACTACCGGTGGGGACGGGTATATAAGCGGCAGAGCAGGGCCACCTTAGACGGACAGCCCCATGTCATGTTGGGCCTGGAACACATAACAGCAATCTGTGATCCAACACTGCTCATTCACTATGACCCATACCCAACACACACAAACGCATCAACACATTTAGCAGCCCGATACACACACACACACACAGATAGCACCCCCCACATACATGACCTACCTAACACAAAAACACACACACAAGTCAGTGGTTTTGAAGGTAGATTTATACGCAGTCGCACAAGGGCACTCACCAGAAGTGGTGTGATTGTGATTATGGCAACTGTGTGCATTGGTGCTACATATTGATTTGTTCACCTCTGTCAAATATATATAAATCTATATATTATATATACACACAAACACACACACACACACACACACACACACACACACACACACACACACACACAGCACTTCTGCGTGTGTTCCCTGTGTGTTTGAGCATTAGCCAATCTTTTGTTGCTGTTACCCACCCTGCCTGGTAGCATTGTGTTCTGTCTAGCCTCCTGGCTGCTGGAATAGACAATATCCCAAAATACTGTGTGTCTGAGCTAACACAGCTAACCCATGCTGGTGGAAACCTAGCCCCCTATGTGCCCCCGCACCCCATATGAACCCACGTCTGAGCTAATACAGCTAACCCATGCTGGTGGAAACCTAGCCCCCTATGTGCCCCTGCGCCCCATATGAACACACATCTGAGCTAATACAGCTAACCCATGCTGGTGGAAACCTAGCCCCCTATGTGCCCCTGCGCCCCATATGAACCGTGTGAACACATATCTGAGCTAATACAGCTAACCCATGCTGGTGGAAACCTAGCCCCCTATGTGCCCCCTATGTGCCCCCCTCCACACTCTGTCTATTGGCACATAGTTGTACCCAACTGATACAATCTTAATTGCTATATGTATATTTCATGTTTATATTCCTTATATTATACTTCTATAATCATCAGTAAAAGTAACTTCCATCCTGGTAGAACTGTGGTCGATTTACCTTACATTGACGATTCTTTTCAACTTTATTCATACATTGTTTACAGACAATCTACTTCGACGGGCTGTGCTCCAGGAAAGCGCAGGTGCTTCATTAGCCGTCGTGCAGGTAGCATTAAGACCCCCTGGGGAGCGATCTCTGTGTGTTTACAGTCAGGTAACAATGAAGAACCCCTTGGGGTGCTGCATGTGTCTCCTGCATCACCCTTATGCTCCAAGCGACGGCAGGGAGCCCTTCCAGAGGACTCTAATCTCCTCCAATTGGCCACATGCGATGAGCCTTGCTGCTCTGAATCGCATGCATTTGGTAGCATTAGCTGACTTGTTATAAAGTAGCGATGTAGCGGTGGCATTTTTTTCTCATTACAATGTGAGTATTGATGTGTAATCGATTAATTGTCACACGACATGCCCTTGAGTGTTCAAAAAGCATTGGAATCGATGTGTACCTTTTGCCTTCTTTAATATTTCATGTTGTTCGTTGGTATAGGGTTTTTCTATTAGAGACATTGCTACTTGCATTCTATTTTATCAGTATAAGGTATTAATAGACACACCAGTACATAGGATTTGCCAAAAGGGTCACAGCATAACGTATAGAAAATCACACGCTGTGAAGCCTGATTGAAGTGCAAAGCTTGCAGCGTTGGTCGCCCACTAAGTCCAATGACATGATGATAATACAGAAATCAAAGAAATGCTAGGATCATTTTCTCACATAATACACACAATATTTTTGCCATTTCAAATATGCTTTGTCGGTTTGTTTGGCTGGTATTTCAAAAAGGATATGATTTGATTCAGAGTGGCAGAACATAGCCTGGAGAGAGAGAGAGAGAGAGAGAGAAGTGAAGATGCATCCAAGGAGAGAAGTTGGAGCGACGTAAGAAAATAATGGATTAAAGAAAAGAGATGTAAAAGGTGAAGTGACACCCTGACAGCAGCCCAGAGAACTCATCTGTCCACTGAGTCAAAACATTTGGACTCAATCAGCCTGCAATATATGAGCCAACCAGCCACACCTAAAACCCTTGGTCTGACCAATGAGAAGCCTGTAATATATGAGCCAACCAGCCACACCTAAAACACTTGGTCTGACCAATGAGAAGCCTGTAATATATGAGCCAACCAGCCACACCTAAAGCCCAACACTTGATCTGACCAATGAGAAGCCTGTTTTATATGAGCCAACCAGCCACACCTAAAGCCCAACACTTGGTCTGACCAATGAGAAGCCTGTAATATATGAGCCAACCAGCCACACCTAAAGCCCAACACTTGGTCTGACCAATGAGAAGCCTGTAATATATGAGCCAACCAGCCACACCTAAAGCCCAACACTTGGTCTGACCAATGAGAAGCCTGTTTTATATGAGCCAACCAGCCACACCTAAAGCCCAACACTTGGTCTGACCAATGAGAGAAGGGAACAAGAGAGCCGGAGATGCAGAACAGGTCAAGTGACACCCTGTCAGAGAAATATCAACATAACACGAGGAGTAAAGGGTGACGGAGGCAGATGAAGGAGAAGGAAGAGGAGGAGGAGAGAGGTGACTTGGAAACACAGAGTAGGCAAAGAGATTCAGGACATATAGGGAGAGGGAAAGATGGAGGTAAGACAGAAAGATTGCGATAGAGGAGTAGAGAGAGATGGTACTGGAGAAGATGATGACGAAACTGTCATCTTTCAGTAGATGCTTTTATTGGTAATCCACACCCACTACTAACTTGTTGATGGTTTATAAACGGCTCTGACTGGCTGTGTTCGGTTTTGGAGGCCCTATTTATGTTCGTCCACTTGGAACTGTAACTACCCGCGGGTGACGAAGATATTCAACCCAAAGCTTCTCTCTCTCTGCTTCCAGTCCCTCGTCTGTTCTGGGGAGCAGCAGGAAATACAGGTGCCACAGATACAAGCCTGTTGAGTATCACTCTGACGGTCCAATCGGCCAATTGAGCGACAGCCGGTGGCACAGTTCCTGGCCAGGGGCCAATCAGAGAGTGAGGGGGCGGGCGCAGGAGGGTGCTGGGTGTGTTCCCAGAGGAAGGATCTGCCATCCCAGCACGATCTGTGTTTCCCATGCATAAAAACAGGTGACGTGTGTGTGTGTGTGTGTGTGTGTGTGTGTGTGTGTGTGTGTGATTGTGTAGGCATGTGTGTGAATGCATGTTAGTGTGCATGCATGTGTATGAGTGGGTGCACAATACACACACATGCGTGTGTG
>OOFG01041035.1:7160-21798 GCA_900323295.1 Molva molva
CCCCCCCCCCCCCGCCCACACCCCCCGACACACACACACACACACACACACACACACACACACACACACACACACACACACACACACACACACAAATGAAAAGACTGCAATAGCTGGTCCCTCTGGTAGTTTTTTTGTCTCCGTCAGATTTCCCTGGCTGGTTGGGTTTAGTGTTGTTCATTCTATCCTCATAAACAAGGCCTAACGGAGGTCAGCAACTAAACGTGAAACAGCCGATGTTACCAAGTATATGGGAACCCACATAGCAATATTCCATACAAGAAAGCTACATACTGATATAGCTTAATACATATTATATAACCAAAGTGAAAAATCGTTTTCCTTATTTCACTGTTTCCTCCTGTACATTGGAACTTTTTGGTGTTCATGAAGTGCGCAAGTCAATATTTGGCTGTTTTGATTATTACAGCCTCCTTGAAAACCCTTTAGGAGGCTAACTATATTTAATATAGAGCATAGAGCACCATTTACAATCTATATTTACTTCAGTTTAATAAGTGCACAGTATACATTATTCAAATAGTAAATAATGCATTTAAAAAAAGCTAAAACGAATGAATCCGTGTTTAACATTTCAGGAGGAAGTGAGATGCCTGAACTCCACGTCCATTTCTTTAGAGAGTGAAAGAAGAGATCATCAAAAAAAGCTCTTGTGACATGCATTGCACTGCATGTGTCCCTGCCTGGCATGAGACTTTGTTCTGAGCAGGATAGAAGTTAATGACGTGAAACAAAATATGGCATATCGCTGAACTCCAGTCAAACTGATAAATGAGCCTTGGTTTTAAGGTGACAGACTTACTATGGTTCATTTGCACAAAAATCGAATTTATACCCTGCAGGGTTGTGTTCTAAAAAAGCAGACTGGACCACAATTTGAATATTCATAATATATGATCCATATATTAAACTATGCTTTGAAGGGTAGGCAATTGAAAAGATTTGCTTAAAATATGTGATGCTATTGTAAGACTAACTATTATAAAGGCTGAGTGGCTGTAAGCATAAACTAATTCTAAATCTGACCTGATATTATAAGCAAGAGCTCAACTAGAGTTTTTATCGCGTTTATTCAATCCATTTAAGAAGACTATCAAATACTATAATAATCTACAGTTGCATTGTTTTACATTGTATTTAATGCTTAATATGACATTACTTCTTGCCGTTTCTTACGTCCAGTCTGTGGCTGAAGATGTTAAATGTTGACCTAATGGGACAATCAGAGACCAATTCAAAGACACTATTTGAGACTGGACAAATCTGATCCTATATTTTCAAAGTGGCCTACCAACGTAAAAAGTTAATTACCAGCTTTGGATGACAAAAAAGTTACTATTCCATTACTGAATGATCATTATGTTTTACATAGTTCGGCCATCCACCAGACAGTGTTTCCAATGTTTTAGATTTGGTTCCAAGTGTGGCCAAGATGAAACGCATGCGTTCTACTAACCAAAATGTTGACGTTGATAAGCTTTTGTACAAATGTGCTGTTCTATCACAGATCCGTCCACTCTTTCGATTTAACATAAGATGCCCGTCAGGCAGTTTGAAAAGTTGAAGCCCCTATGATTTCAAGACTTGCAACGGTTCAGGAGGTTTACACCGCGAGAGCTACGTTACCTGGCTGATTCGAAGAAGTTCGGGAGTGTCTTCGTTCCTCCAAGTTTTTCTCCGTATTCAAATGAACCTCGGCACAAGAGTGGTCGTTTTGAAGTCTAACGTATTCTTGGTCCCATTCCGTAAACCCTAATGATAGTCAGTATGTCGTTTAGGCCTACAAATGAATGGAAGCTAGTACATAGTGTTATGGGGAAAGTAAAGGCATCGCCAAGTCCCAGGCTCACACGGAATGCATATTTAAATTAGTCGATTGTGACGTAGAAGACGGACCGCCCCTTACGGCTGTGGTTTAATGGAAAAGTGGGCGTGGTACATGTCAGAATGATGGATAGCTATGTTAGAAACATTTGCTTTTCCTAATGAATAGGTGTTTATATAACCCTAGCACTGTTAAGCACTGTGAAGAAAATAATCAACTTCCTCAGCATGACAAATATCGGCGCTATTGTGGTTGAGCTAAGCTTTATTTGTCTTTAATAGTTTGGTCAATTGATTTATGTTAAACCAACAGAATTTATTGAGCTACTGTGAGTCCACTGTGTGCAGAATAGATCAGGCTGTTTAATTTGGCCTACACTCAAGTGATGAATGTCATCGCAGCATATCTTGCCTTGAGTCTGGAATAAAATATCTTTCATTCCAATACAATGGCACACAGTTAAGTTAAAAGTGTAACGGGTGACATGGTCAAACTTCTATGGAGGCATCATTATTTCCGAGAATATAATATATATATTCAGGATAAAACAGTTTGTTCTTAAAGTAAGCCTAAGAGCTCGTGATCAAGTTTCTATGAAGGTTATTGTAGGCAATATGAAATGTTTGATTGCGAATTCCTGCCAAAATAGGCTTTTTCTGTTTATCAATTCCAATTCACGGTTCTTTCACCGACAGAAAAATGTGGAGGTATTTGCCGCGAGGAAAATGGAACAGACGTCGACTTGTCTTATTTACTTAATAACTCATTCTTAATAGTCTTTTTTTATTCTTTCTGGAACAAATTATGATTTATAAAACTAAGCTTAAGCTATTGTCACATAAAACACCGTTATAAATAGGCCTATCACTTCGTATGTCAAATTTAGGTGGGGCCTATTACAAACTTAGTAATAGGCTTTTGTGTCTGTATTTTTTGTTTTTTTACGCTGAAGGAAAGTTCAACCCGAGCAGGAAAATTATCACATCTGTGATCAGTGTCAACGCCTTTAATCAGGTGCTTATTTATAGTCTACCCCTGCTGCCTCTTGTGGTCTTCTAACTAAACCCGTATCCTGTTTGCTGGCTACGCATGATTTGCAGAGGCGAGAACAACTAAAACATAATTGTATTGTATCGCCAGAGATCAATGAGCTCTAGAGGTTAACCGACGTGGGGAGCTGGTTGATATACCTCACTAAAACAACCAACAAAACCAACAAAAGCCTACTTTAAACACTACTTTAAATAATAATCAACTCGGTTGATGAAATATAATCGTTGCTTTATGAATTTTACAAAACTTTGGAAAGTGTGACATCTGCTGGACAAATTACTTAACAACGTCAACTGACAATAGACGCTTGTGTTTGCAATATGTAACTTTGCTACTGCAGTTATTTAGTCCATACAAAAAATATCTGAAGCGGAAAGTTCTCAAGAGTCTATTTTACATTAATATTAATATCAAATCTGGTGCAACAGTCATGTTGGTCCTGCTTCAAAATAAACTCCATCCCTAACTGAGGAATTCCATTCCTACAGACCATTGAGATCATATTCAGAAAAAAAAGAATTGAAAATGCAGGTCTAAAAACACTTTAAGGACTACTTCAATTCCAGTAGTAATGTAATCTGATTATTCCCAAATCATTTGTAATGTCACAAATGGCTAAGAGTTTGGTATAATAGGGGCCCTTTTTGCTTTAAGACAATTATCAATCTAATGTTATTTCTATAACGTATTTAACCATATTATGACCTGAAAATAACAGTGAAGACTAGTGGACTTTCAATAATATGGACGTGTGTCTCACTTACTCTTTTTCATAAAGAATATTAAAAAAACGATCCCCATCAGACCAGAATCAAATCTAATTTCTGCTTCTCTTAGGTGTAATTCTCTTACATCTCACAAAAGCCTTCAACATGGTTGATCTGCCGCTCTCAAATATATACAAGTTACAAAGGTCTAAATCTCATGGGATGGACACGGGTTAGGTCTACACTCTCTAGAAACAACAGAGCATCCGATGTTTTCTTGTGACATATGTAATTTATTTGGGAGGGTTGTTCTAACATGTTATAAACATACATCCCAAATTATACATTCGATTTGTTTAGACGTGTTTTATTTAATTTAAATCTGTAAAAAGTGTAAATGTGAGATTATTAGCTGATTTTGAGATGTATATTAACATGCTTTTGGGCATTTTCTTGACACGATATTCCCCCTCTGTGATATGCTTATGTCATGGTTATTCACGTTTTGAGATCCTGTTGTCTATCACTTTAAAAACTACAGCTTTCTATTTCTTGGTTCCCGACTTCCCCACGAGGTCACTGGTTTAGATACGCAATGCACTGTGGTTGATGAAGTTCTGTGGTGCAGAAATATTGACTAAATCATTTTCAAAATGCTTGTTTAATTTAGTGTTGACTTTATGGGAAACAACCCAATTAATTTAGGTTTCCAGAATATCGTAATTGTTGTATTGTATGTATAAAGGTCGTCTTTTTTAATGTAAAGAGGGAATCGTACTACCGGTATGTATAAAAGTGAAACCATCTTGGTGGTTCATTAATGTATGAAGTTGAAATTATGATGTTTTGGTATTGGATTAGAAATTGACATATGGGTAAGGGTTTTGGGTTATTAATTAAGGGGTGGATCTGGGAATCCGATGTCATCGATGCTCATTACGGTTGTGCCCCGCCCGCTAGGCCAAATGCCATGTTTTTTGGGACAGGAGGAAGAAGGAGCTGATGTTTACCATTTTAACTTAGTTAAATTAATCGAACAGGATATCGTTCATATCTTATTCTTTATTCAACTGAGATCGCTAACAGTAAGGTTTATACGGTGAGTGACAGCGATTTAACGTAATACCCGTTACGGAGTTGCTTTTGTTGGGCTTTTATATATGACTACGCAAACTGAAATGAAGAGCTTTAGATCAATAACGTTACTTTTAGTTCGTTTTTTGTTAACATGAAGCGTATACTTATAGCTGTTGTATCACAATTGTCTTGATAACACAACGACACTTGGCAAACATTAGATAAACATGGAGGGAATGCTAGCGTTAGCATGAATGTGTTCAACACTAATCCTGAAAAACACCTAAACGTTAATTTATATATTATGTCATATCAGTAGAAGTAGTCTAACATAACTACTGAATTTCACTTCGGAACGGGTTCGTACATAAACATCCGTTAATATGCACGACTTGGTTGTTAATAAATACTATCTAAGATCGAGCTTCACCTAGGGCACAACGCATCCATGTTGCTATGTGTTATTATGAATACTGTTGTCCCCTTCGCTGCGCCTTGTTAATCTGTTTACTTGTGTCAATTCGTAGTGTCCAAGAAGTATCTCCAGCCAACTGAAAGAAGTCACTGGTGCAGCACTTGTTTTGAGGAGGGGCGGGAGGGGAGACAGAAGATCGAAGAAGCAGAGAATACCTCTTCCATAATGCCGTTATTTTTCAAAAAGAGGAAACCCAGTGACGAGTCCAAGAAACGTCTTGAGTATCAGCTGTGTCTGGTAAAAAATATATTTATGTGTGTGTGTTTGTGTCTGCCTCCGCGCTGTAGTAGCCGTAGAAATAGGTATGAGGTCATATAAAAGAAAAGCCCTACCCATGATGCTGCAAATGGGGTTGCCTAATAACCATGTTATTATTCCCTAAATTACATGTCTGTGTGTTTATGTGTGTGTCTCAAATTTAAAAAAAAAAGTATCTTCCAGACTTCCCATGAATAATGTTTGGTTATAGCATAAGGTTTATGTTTTGCAGTCCAAGGAGGCCGGTGCGGATGATATACTGGACATCTCGGGGTGTGAGCTGTCTGAGGTGGGTGGTTATGTGCTTATGACGCTGCACCTTAGTTGTTTACTAAAACCACCAACATAAATTTGTCTCTAAAATCAATCATATTATTTGTGTGCCCAACGCTTTTGAATAGTTTGTTTCTATTGAACTGCAATCGTCAGAATTACAGCATGACGTAATGGATGAAATTTGAGTACCCTTATCTATTGTTGCAAAACAGTGATGCAGCATTTAAAGCTGAAGTTGATGGAAGCTCACATGATAACATTGACACACGCCACACTTCAATCATGGGCTCAGCTCTACTTTATTTAGTCATCTGTATTTTGCATAGCAATACTTTACTGTTAAATTGAAGTACGTGCCAACAGCTCTATCTTGGTGACTCGGCTTCATTTCAGAACCAATGACCGTTGCTGCTTTTGTTACATGTAGTGTTGTTCTTTTCTGACAATGTGACCGATAATATAGTATCTTTTCCTTAAGTCATGTGGTATTTGTGTGTTTGAGTAACTAGATTGACGTTATAATTGTGGTCTGTAACAAAGTTGTCATTTGTTTTGATATATTGTTATTTGCTAGTCTATGCTAGACAATATACAAAAAGGCATGAGTCTTGAGGAGAAGTGATGGATTGTACCAGATTCACTTATTTTGCAAATTTCCATCTGCACTCCCAGTGCAAATTTGCTTAGCTAACTGGGCAAGGTCATTTGTATCACGGCAGTCAACATCATGTAGATTGTAATCTGTTTTGTATTCCACACAGGTCCCATCCTGTGCCTTTTCCATCAGCAAAGTGCTTCAGAAAAAGGTAGGGTAATGCCTTGGTATTGGAGGAGAGCAGCTAGCAACATAGACACTGTGCATAGAATGCTCTCCGTCCCCCTCTAAACCGAGATGAGATGCTATGCTTATAGACGGAAAGATGGTCAATGAGTGACAGCGGCTGGTGACTGCTCTCCCATTGACAGCGTCCGATCACAACAATAACCGTTACTTTCTTGGCTCATCTAGGTCCTCATTCTTCATGGTAATGAGCTGAAGACTTTTCTGCCAAAGGGATGTGACATCTGCAGTCTTATGACGCTAAAGGTATGGAAAGGACAGCAAGACTAAATGACGAGATGCCAGTTTCTAAAGTCATTACGTATGCGTGGGCCAAAACACAACCAGATGTCTTCTTGCTTTTTTAAGAATCAGTAGTTTGGTTTTTCAGCTTTGTCAGCATTACAGGATTGGTTTTGCAAGAAACAGTTTGTCAGTGCTCTTTGCTTTCTTGTAAATCTGAGCTAAAACTATTCCATAACCTATATATTAAATATTTGGAATATTCCTAGAACTCTGTAAATATCGTGATTCTGTAAATATTGTGATACTATAATTAGATTTTGTTGTGCGATTTTTTTAATTTATTTTGTTTTGTTTAACGTTGGGGTTTGGGTTCTACGGGTCTGCCATTTTTTTTATCACAGTGGCCAAACAACCTAACCTAGTTGATGCAAATGGGCTATTGGGGAATACAGTATAGCGCCCTCTGTAGGACGGTACCATTATTTTGCTTCCGCTAAAATAACATAGATGTTTGTGGCTTGCTTTGATTTCTGAATCAACCAAAGTATTGCGGAAGCAAAGAATCAGATTCTCTACTGTCTGGTAGGCCCAAGTATTGAAGCCAATAGAAAAGCGACAAAATTGACCAATCTGGTTGGTACAAACATAACATCCCACCTAGCGTCTTAACACCTAGATCCGATCCTATTGGGTTCTTATCTTGTGTTGTGTTTTCTTAATACCCATTCTGTCTTCAACTTGAAAATGTCCACCCAAGGTGTTGGATCTGCATGACAACAGGCTCACCTCACTTCCAGACGATATCGGGAAGCTCAGATCCCTTCAGGTACAACCACTGTCTATATTGCGCTCCATACAGAGATGGATCAAATCATGACAGCAAAACGTAATCATCTTTGGCTGCATGTCATTTTTTCTGTTTAGGTTTTAAATGTGGAGAAAAACCACATTAAGACTCTTCCAGAATCCATTGGAGATTTACAATATCTACAGACGCTCAATGTTAAAGGTAAGCAGTGTTTGGTGTCCACCTAATTGCCTCTGAGGGATCCAGCTATATGAAACTTGACCAAAGGGTTTTTTGACAGGTAACTGTCTCAAGGAACTGCCAGAATCAGTGGGACACATGAGAAGCTTACGGACCCTGGATATAAGTGACAATGAAATTCGTCAGCTCCCTAAAACCCTGGCCCACATTAAAACACTGGAGGTATGTGTGTGTGTGAGAGAGGTTGAAAAAAAACACACGACCGCTCTCTGTATAATCATGTGTGCGATGAATCACAATCGGAATTGTGTTTGTGTGTTTTGGACAGAGCTTAACGCTTGATGTGACCATGATGTCATATCCTCCGGCGTCTGTGTGTACTGGTGGTACAGAGACTGTCCAGCAATTCCTCTGCACCGGTGAGGGACCCCGTGTGTGGTTTAATAAGGACTACACATGGACATACCTGCAGCCATATATGGACCTATCTGCAGCCATATACACATGGACCTATCTGCAGCCATATACACATGGACCTATCTGCAGCCATATACACATGGACCTATCTGCAGCCATATACACATGGACCTATCTGCAGCCATATACACATGGACCTATCTGCAGCCATATACACATGGACCTATCTACAGCCATATACACATGGACCTATCTACAGCTACAAAAACATTCACATGTCGGCAGCTCTATAAACATTCACATATCTGCAACATAAATACATTCACATATCTGCACATAATCATCAGCACAGCACATTTTATGCTTGCCCCGGATTGGTCACTGTTAAACCAATCACAGCAGGAGGGTTTCACATGTTGTCAGGCACATTCCAAGTCACCATCTTGGTACTTTTTCGACCACTACAATGAGAATAATAACAACTGGCTGCTTGGTTATTCAGCCATAACTCACATTCTTGTGGTGTCAACCTGTTAGTATGTGGAACCGGTGTGTATGTAGTCCATAGTAATGCATGCTCTTCAGAGAAAAACTGAATAATGTCCTCTTTTTCATTGAAATACCATGACTGGCACCACTCTTCTGTTGTGTCTCTTGTTGTCATGGTAACATCAGTAGGCTTGTAGACCTTCTGCACAAGCACTTGGAATACAAATCTGAATCTCTCCTGCCATGTGGAAGACTGGGTACAAGACATGGGTACCCTAGCCAATAGGTCTCTGCGTTTATTCATGTGATTCTGTAGAACTGGGGGAGGAATACTGCCCTCCATCTCAGTACCTCTTGCCGGTGTTGGAGAATGACGGCTGCAATTCTAACCCGGATACAGTCGATAGCACTGAACTGGCCTGGCAGGTGAGCGATTAAGACTGCCACGTTCAACTGCTTAATATACAGCATAAGAGCAAAAATAAGATCATTAAACCTGCACTCTGTAACTTATTTTTTATTGTATATGTATTTCTTATGGGATGGGCTATATATGCCTTTTATGCACAGGAAAGTGGAGAGGGACAGGAAAGTAG
The DNA here is from genome assembly GCA_900323295.1 of Molva molva. Lineage (NCBI taxonomy): Eukaryota > Metazoa > Chordata > Actinopteri > Gadiformes > Lotidae > Molva > Molva molva. The sequence continues at coordinate 16,409 of OOFG01041035.1, forward strand.
GTTGAAGGAGGGAGTGATATGTAGCTTGGGATCGCAATTGAACCTGGGTAGATACGAGGCGTATGTCCTATGTGGTTAGCGCGTTGGTGAGTTGAGCCACCTAGCCGCCACTATGTAACTTTTCCACTGCAGCAGTTTACTCCATTCAAATACATCGGAACTAGAACGCTTCTCAAGTATAAAACGCGCCCCACCACGAGTCAATCAATCTTGGCAATTAGTTGTATTTATTCTGGTCTACTTGTGTTTCTCCTGATTGCACTTTGTGGTCAATTATTCTTGGTTAATGGGTAGACTCGCTGGTCAATGCCTTTTTTTCATTCAATGATTGCCAATACACCTTACCTTCGCTATAAGGCGCATCAATATAATGCAACGGTTGCGTTAAACACAACAGCCGAAGGACACAGACGCATAACGTCTTTTTTTTGTTAGGTTTGCGATATGAGGACACAATGGTCGAGTCAGTTGTACTTTCTAAACATTTTCATTTTTTATGTCCACGCTTATTTCATTTAGTTGTGTCGTACTTCCTATAATAACATGGCGCTGAGTGAATGTGGTTGTTTCTGAATACACTGTAATTGAATACTAAATAAATATGCACGTTGTTTTTCTTAGGCAAAACAATGTGAGATAATTAGATTGTCGCTGTAACGCGCTACATTCGGGACCGCGTTATAACAAAGGATAAGTGTAATAGTACTGTCAGTATGCCGGGGATCCAACACACTACCTACTGTAGGTGTAAGCCCGCCTCTACGGAATGCCATGCAATGTGTATTTACATGAGGGGTCTTAAAAGTTGAAATGATATCTGAACTTCTCATGCTGGATGAATAATTACAATTTTTCCCATTTCTTGATGCAGAGTAAAATCAATGACTATGAGAAGAGAAAGGTATGTTACTTCTATTTATTTTTAAGTACGTTTGTAGAATAAGTATCTCGTTACTTTTTTCCAACTAAAACAAGACAATACCTCGGATAGTTTAGACTTGATTGAAACCCTAGTGGATTTGTGTCTCTACGTAATAAAGACAAACCACGTCTTGATAAAGGTTCATGTATTTTGTATCATTGTTTGGACATACCTTAGTAAACTGCCTTTACAGTATTCTAGAAATATCATCTGAGCTGCAAAAACAGTAGTTTGAACAAATGTAAAAAAAACAAACATGAAACACTGACTGGATCTGCTGCCTTAATTTACATGCTGTGTTACATTTGGCCGAGTGACGCCAATGCAGAGTATCATCCATGTGTTGACGCCTCCTCCCTTCTCCGTCACCAGGAGCAGAAGCAGCAGGAGAAGCTGGCTTTTGAGCGACAGCTGGACGAGAGGCAGAAGGAGCACACGCATCTCCTGTTTATGAACAATTCCCATAAGGAGGACGTCCTCCACTCAGTCAAACTGGTACCCCTACTTTTGTGACTGCTCTACAAGGATGTAAGCATGATATAGTCATTCATCCAGTCACTGGCTGTGAATGCAGAGCTGGGTCATTCAGTAGCAAGTAGGGGTTGGGCGTGTTGCTCAAGTATGCTTAAATTTTACATTGTCAAAGTATTAACAACATGGGTGGCAACCTTTGGGATGTGTGAACACAACTCAACAAAATAAATAACATAGTTCTAGTCGTTTTTAGATATTTGAATGCAGAAATGTTACATATTATACCTTTTTAAAACGAGATGACAATGTAAAAGAACAAGAAAACAAGAAACTTACAAGAAAATCCAAAAGAAAAGATGTCTATATTATCAGTAGATTAGAAGCAAAATGAATTGTAGATGCAAAGGTAATTAATGGAAACATTAATCCCCAGTTGACCTAGAGACATCATTGTGCGATTATCCTCAACGATGGACCATTATACCGCTATGATGGGACTCTTTGCAGGAGCGCGAGCGTCTGGATCAGGGCTTGTCCCAGCAGCAGAGGGCTCTGGAGGCCGAGAGGGTTCTGATCCTTGCCCGGGTCAGGCAGGCGGAGGAGGACATCACCAGCCGTGTGAGCAGCATGCTCATGGACAACACCAGGTACATTCACATGAATTATGTTTAGTCATTTAGCCGCAGACACTTTCATCCAAAGGCGACCTACAATGAGACAAATCAAAGCAAGAATAAAAGCAAAAAGTCAAACCTTGAACTAGTTTAAAAGAAATCACTGGAGAGAGTGCAGAAATAGGAGTCAGAGATACAAGGTTATTATCTATTGGAAAATAAGAAGTAATGCACAGAGGAGCACTGTAGATGGATACTATTATACACATCTCCATTCATCCACACAGACAAAAGAAGAGTTCAGAGTTTCTTCAGGCCTTGGAGGAAGAACGGTGAGAAGGACATTTTTAAAAACATTTCATTTAGAAACATGACCGTCGTTGATTTGCTTAACATGAGGACGTCACAAAACAATTCTTAGAAATATTCCAGGGTTTTTTATGAGACATTGATTTTGTATTTTCAAAACTAGAATTCGTAGGGAGCATCTGACTGCCATCACACAGGATGAAGCTAATTCTCTCAGGAAGAAAGAAGTGGCAAGTAAGTATTCTGGGACATTTGGAGGACTCGTCCATCCATTTAAATCACTACATGAACGTCCAAGTCAATGTCTTTATTTTAATGTAGACGGTTCCGCAACTTGTACACTGCACAAGTTGTATTATTTCTCATGTTAAAAGAAAGATTGAAAACGAAAGCAAACAATCACATAAAATGCGGTCCAACTTTGTAATTCTATATTCCTCTATTTGAAGAGAACCAGCATCCCTTTCCCTCTGCCCAATCCGCCTGCTTGTTTGTCTCCCTCTAGTGGCCATGCAGAAGATGCTATTAGACAGCTGTTCGATGAGCCATTTGCAGGAGGTGAGTGACTACCGCAGGAAGAGTCTCATGACAGAGGCCTACAGGAGGTAAGACTCTACTAGCCTAATAATCATGCTGAATCTGTATTTCGTTTCACTTCATAAAGCAGTCTGACGTTTCTTCTGTATGAGCCAGTTTTCAGAGACTGGGAAGGGTTACTTCTATCTAAACCAATCACAAAGCAGATAACGATTCCGCAATGAATGTCGCTCTCTTCTTTTGATTTTGAGCAGGTATTTCTGGAAGCGTTTTCAAAATGGCTTAAATAGCAGAATCCGTAGAGTAAAAAATTACCTTTAAGATAGATGAATGCAACAGTTTCGTTACTTGAGTCACCGTTTTGTTGTATATTCACGCCGAGCCGAGTACCACTCAAACAACAGACACCAGAAACTGAATCACAGAACATTTGTAAAAAGTAATTCAGGGGCTGGAACCAGGCAAAGCCGTCCATTCATTCACCAAAACACGTCACGATTTCTTCAATATTTTTACTGTCGGAGAAACTGAAGTATTTGTGTGTATGTGGGTGTTCAGTTTGGTTTTCTCCCTCTTTTATTTCAGCATGGAGTCTTTAGATAGGAAGTTTGATCAGGTGCTCTCTCTGCAATTGCTGGACAAGTCCAAAGCTATCAGCCATATCCTTCAAGAGGTATGGAAAATAATTGTCCTTTTGTCTCTTAGTTTTTGTCTCTCCGTTTCAGAAAGCTCGCTTTCTATTTACATTTACATTTACATTTAGGGCATTTAGCAGATGCTTTTATCCAAAGCGACTTACAATAAGTACATTTGTCAGAAGAAAGAGAAACAATATATCGCTGTCGGTACAGTAAGGATGTTCATAGAACCAAGTGTCCTTGAACATACACATAGTTTGAATATCATCTACATGAGGCACACTCTTGCCAAATGCTCTCAGAATCAGTACAACAAAGTAATTTAGACAAATAACATTTCTTAACAGATGTTTCTTTAGAAGCTGGCTTAATCGATGGTTTAATCTCCTAGACCGGTGTGGTCCTTTAAGTCCTTAACATACTGGGTTACATCACCCTCATGCTTGCTGACTGTGTTCTGCAGGAGGAGATACAGAAAGCAGCCTTCCAGGCCCTGCAGCTGCAGAAGGACAGTGTGCACGGCTACATCCGTAGTCAGGTCAGTGGCTCGGCCGGCCCATTAACCCAACCAAGCACCTCATAGAGACGAATGATAATATACGTCTCAATGGACTCTCGTCAAAATGTAGTCTTTTTCATCAACTCTTGTAAACAAACTAAATTGACCTATTCTTGGAGTACATTAGATATCTTGCTTGTTAAATGAAAATGTTTTTTTCATTATATGATATAAATATAACAAACCACAACAAAAACATAACATACTGCAACTTTAAGGAATATTAATTACGATTAAGATGAATGAATGAATCTTGATAAGAAATGTACTGTTTTTGATCACCTTTTCTTGCAAAAACAAAAAGACACTTATCACCATCATCGCATTGGGACTTTTTAATTTCTTTATTTCGTATCGAGGAGACTACTAATGCTTTTTTTGCGGAGTCATTCCTAACTGCCCTCACCTGGCTTGCTGTTCGGCTTATCATTTCCCTGATTTCCCTGCCACCCTTGTGCTTATCCCCGTTGTCTCCAGATCAAACTCATAGAGGGCGAATTAATGCAACTCACTAATCTGGAGGTTAAGAGGCGGAACCTGGACACTGAGAACCTGCAGGTGGGTACCGAAGACCTTCCTCTTCTCTCCTCCTCCTCTTCCTCCTACCACCATTTTGTTATTCATTCTCGGTCCCGCGCAGCCTCATGTCTACATGTCATCGCATCATGACCCACGTTGGACATTTCACACAAAGGGATCACTTTATCAGATGCATTCGCTCACATCATGATTTAGTCATATGCAGTGTTGCAGATCAGATCATAAAAAATGAAATGCTGATGGGAACTGCACCTTCTGTCTCATGCTCTGTAGTGGTGCCATATATCTCTTCACCAATCTTGTTTTTTTGTATGGGTGTGTGTGTATGTGTGTGTCTGTATGTTTGTTTGTGTGTCTGTATTTGTGTGCACATGGATGTGTTTGAGTGTGTGTGTTTGTCTGTGCGTGTGTCTGCTTACGTGTCTGTCTGTGTGTGTGTGTCTTCGCTTGTGTGTGTGGGTGTGTATCTGTGTGTGTGTTTCTGTGTCTGTATGTGTGTGTCTCTGTGTGTCTGTTTGTGTGTGTGTGGCTCTGTGTGTCTGTGCGTGAATGCGCCTATGTGTGCGTGTGTCTGTGCATGGTGTGTGTTTCTCTGTGTGTCTGCGTCCGTGTGTCTCTATGTGTCTCTGTGTGTGTGTGTCTGCCTGTCTCTGTGCGTGTTTGTGTGTGTGTGTGTGTGTGTATGTGTGTGTGTGTGTGTGTGTGTGTGTGTGTGTGTGTGTGTGTGTGTGTGTGTGTGTGTGTGTGTGTGTGAGCAGGTCTCTGTGTGTGTGTGTGTGTGTGTGAGACAGCCTAAG
>OOFG01041213.1:1166-13894 GCA_900323295.1 Molva molva
TCACCCACACCCCCCCCCCCCCCCCCCGAGCAGCTGTAAACATTGCGGGTATTAATGGCTTCGGTTTAGTCGTACCTGTTCGATTCCAAGTTGGATACAGAATCTCAAATTCAGGCCAAACAATCGGATCGACTCGAAACACCAGCGCAACCAAGAACGGAGCAGGGCGTTTCGCAGTGGTAAGTAGTTATGTTGTAGCTATCTTATATTTCAGATGTAACGTTCTAACTGTAAATTCTGTACATCACGGTTACAACCGTCTGTTGGTTGACTGGCCGAAGCGTATATTTTTAAACTTCGTATTTAGGTGCGCTTGTGGAAACTGTGACAGAATACCCAGCAGGGTGTAAAACGTCTGCTGCCAAGAAATACGAAAGGTAGCCAACAGCTAATATAATAACTTTTTGTTGTATCTTATTTAAGAATTAGACTAATTTTGCTTGTGTTGGGAAATACAGCAGCCTCCTGCTTCCCATTGGGTTCCTGCATCACTGTACATTTGCTGTACATTATCCTTTCCGTAAAATATGCTGTTTTATATTATCCATTCCAACACCATTGTATTCTAAATACATGTTGCTTCCTTGATCATAATATAATATGCCCTATGCATTGATGTTGCCTCAGGAGTTATTTGCTTAAAAACAGTATTTGTTGTTAAGCACTTATTTTTCTTATTAGGTTGTAAGACGAATGAAGCAGCTTCTATTCCCCCCTACATGCATGGTACACCATGCATGACTATGGACCGCGGACTATGGACCGTTGATGAATAGGACAGAAGAAGAGTATGTTTTTATTACATGTAATGAGATACAACGGTCTAAAGATAAAATCTGAACAGTAAGGTTTCATTAGACCACAGGACCCAAATAACTCATGAAGACATGACAAATGAATGTTTTCCTCAAAGTTAATTTGTACGAAATTGTACAAAAACTTTACCGAAGCATCCTTGTATGTTCACAGCATTTTTTAACTGGATTGGTAATAGATCCTCTCCATACAGGTGTTACAGGTATCTCTCCTATCGCAGCTTTGTCAGCTGGTGCTGGGGCTACTTGGGACAGAATGTCAGGGTGGTCATCCCCTCGCTCCGGATACGCCAGGAGTTTCCTGATCCGGCTGGACAGTATGTTGGGCTACGGCCGCCCCTTTTCTGAAGCGGAAGACAAGGGCGGGTAACAACTTTCTCCTTTGAGGGTCCCTCATACTGGGATGACAGGTCAGCAGAGATGGGGATTGTCTTCAACAAATGGTGATGGGTCCTCAAACACCTTTTCAAAGACAAAGCTCAGCAGGGCATCCACTGAGTCTGTAAAATATTGCATTCTATTTTCTTAGTATTCTGATATTTGTATGTTCTCTGTTGGTAATAAAAATATAAATAAAATTGTACAACTTACTGTATGTAGGGTCCGTTTTGATTGGCTTTGCAGTGCATTCCCCCTTCCTGGACTTGGGGAACACGACCTTGTAGACAGCTTGTCCTGCAGATATCGTAGCTTGCGGTCCGCATTTTAATTGTAATGCATGATCGTCAAAGAAGAACAACCTACAATAATAGACACATCAAAAGTCAATGATCCAGTTCGAAGCATAGGAGCACCGGAAAGTTATTGTGTTGGTCTAAATGTTTTTTGGTCATTGTTCTAATTCTCTTGTATTGAATATGTGCCGTCACGATGAATAAGGCCTAATGCTGCAGGAACATTACAGCTTGCATAATCATAAATTCAACTCAACACAATAACTTTAGGTAGCAAGTTAGCCAAGGCATAACATTACAGCTGATGAACCAAAACATTACAACAAAATAACGTGAGCTAGAAAGTTAGCCGAGGCATACAGCTGACGAACCAAAACATAACACAATAACGTTAGGTATCTTTTGCCATGGTTGTACAGCTCAGCTACGACCAACTTGTGAACACTCGGTAGCAGTTACCTTGTTTTCTTTTAAACAGAACAAAACCACAACTAATAAAGCATACTTACAGTTTGTGATCCTGAAGGTCCAGGTTGGGCCAATAACATGGGAACTGCCCCGTCTGTAAGGACTAATCGCTGCTAAAATCCTGCATCGTAACGTTACTGTGCCCGGTTCTGGAAGCATTCCTCAGTAAAATGAAGCAAACACAATGCAAGGTTGGGGCTGTACTGCAGAGGAATGGTGGTAAAAATGAATTGTAACCACTCATTAATCACATAGTCTTCTTTGGGAAGTCCATGCAAAGGGAATTTGCTTTCGCACAGAGAACAGCATCTTCTCGACATGGCGATACAGCTAACCAAACTCCACCGGCCACCGCTGTAAACAGCTTTGTTTGAGGGCGTGGCTAAGCAGCCAGGAGGCGGGACTTCTGTACTTCCGTGACACATTGTCACGGAAGTAAATGCTGACTGCAAACTAGGTGTTTCAGGCAGTGTATGAGGGATGTTTTCGGTGGGCACGAGTAACTCCCCCTGGCTCAGACTTTTTAAGTTTAGCAGACCTTAAACATGGATAAAAATGATATATAAAACACTAAAGCAAAGGGAAAAACCGAAAAAGCATAATATGACCCCTTGAACACTCCTACCCTGCCCATAACCAGTGGCAGCACCAGAGATTTAGCTTGCTGGTGTTACAGTGGGTCTGAATTATTCAGTGATGGTGCTGAGGGATGTACTGTATGGTAATATGTATGTATTCGCAAGTCCAGAAGCGTGTCGTTCTAAAGCCTCTGTTGATTCACAAGCAACAGCAATTGATAGATCTAATATAGAAGTGAACTGTGACAGTGTCAACAGCATCAGAGAAAACCTGGGCTGCACAGAGCATAAACAAACTAACTAACAGAGCATCCGACCCACAGTGCATGAATGAATGAATGAACATGAATCACGCACCAATCCCACAATCAGTGTCAAATACGTGCTTTTCAACTGAAAAACACAACACTAACCCACAATGTCCACTACTATTCGCATTACATAGACAGACAATGCCAAAAGATACACCGTTATCATAACGGTGTTATGTATTAAAGTAAAATAAGGCAAACAACAGATGCAAGGCTTAACCAGGAGTTGGACAAATCTTACTCTGACCATGCAATACCTCAATTAATGCGGCTAATGAATTTAAAACAAAAATCAACCGAATCACTGCTTGGAAGTCCAAGCAAAACCAGTAGGCTGAATAGCAGTAAATGTAATATTTTAGGCATGCAAAGCTGAACGTAGTATCTTTCGTGATCGAACATTCCAGCCAGGAGTAGAGGTCAAACCAGCTGTCATTTGCTGATTGCCAAACTGTTGCGAAGGGTACCTTTTCAATGCTGGCCGACGGGGGCCTTCCTCAGGCTGCTGGCTAACATCGCCAACAGTATCCTCACTAGCACTAAGAGCAGCTTCATCCTCCACCTTCTCTTCTCGCTCCATTTCTTGATCCTCTACTTCACCCTCACACTCCTTTGATGAACTGCTGTCATCCCCACTTACTTCTTTCTGCATTTCACTTTCAATCAAGACAGGCTGAGCCGCCACTGATTCCTCTGGATGAGGTTGTTTTTTCACAAAAACATTTTTGCACAATGTTCAATGTATGGCTACAATAAATCTCTCGCGTGAGTGAAAATGAGTGACATCACTACCTTAAGTGAGCTTAGATCAGCGTAACTGATCTGAGGACGGCAAGACTTGACAATGAATTGACAACAAATAAGCAGAATTTATAACTTTATTGCTGCGGGGGTGCTATGTTAATTCGGGGCGCTGTTTAACTAGCTCAACTGGAGAAACAAGCTATATTCAAAACTATACGGAGAAAGAATCTTGCAATTTCTTTGCAAGATTTCTTGGTGGTGCTTATGGTAGTGCTATTGTAATTTCTGATGGTGTTATTGCACCAGCAAGCACCACCCCAGCGCCGCCATTGCCCATGACCAAGGCAAGTGCAGAACATCTGGAGTTGATTCCCGGCCACTACCCTTTGGCAGCCCACTGCCCTAGCTCCTCGCTAGGATGGGTTGAAGGCAGAGGATTAATTTACCCATGGGATCAATAAGCATATAAAATCAAATCAAAGCCATAGCTCATAGACCAGTGGTTCCCAAAAAGTGGGTCGCGAGCCATTAGAGGGTCCAGGGAGGGATGGCATCCATCAATATTTTTAGAAACATATTCTTTATCATAAATATATATGCATACATACCTTGTCTGTTTCATTTGATAATTTGTATTTCTGAAGGTTAAAGGAGATTGATGAACAAAATTCACGGTGACATATTCAGCAAATGTTTGACTTGAGAATGTGCAAATATTTGGTAAGACCTATAGGCTTATAGACTGATGGACAGACGCACACATTCCGGGAGGTTTTGTGCACTAGAATTAATCAATAAATACATTTGATTAACAATGGATTACAGTGGGATTTCTGAGAAATGCTGCTGTCCACTGTCAGCACATTGTCATGCTTAAGTATACAAGTGTCTGAGCTTTAGCTAACACAGAGGGCTAAACAGCAACTCCCCCCCTACAGCGTCCACCCCGGTCCCCCACCTCCAGAGCTCCTCTCCGGACTGCCCTCCCCAGTCTGGTGACCCCCCAGCGAACCACAGGTCCCCTGCAGAGCCAGAGGCGGCCCCTAGCCCCCACGAGGACGACCAGTCGGTAGGTGCTGCCCCCCCACATACACAGGCATGCTGTACCACACCGCAATCAATGGTGCTGATCGATTATTGGCATCATCATTATAGTTGTATCTTCTTGATTAAAATGCCAAAATGAAGCCAGACCTTTTTTGGTCCATTTTTCTGTCGATTTTTGTTGATTTTGTAAAAAATAAAGGATCTGCCATCTTGCAGACATTTTTTGTGAGGTTAATTTTGCTTGAGCTTGTTTCTAACACTTTTTCAGCGACTTTTTTTTTTCCCGCTAACATTCAAATCAGGAATGATTTGAATGTTAGCAGGTGCGGTTTGATTATACTTTAAAATGCTGTTATGCAAATTGTCACAAAACGATCAAATTTTTAAAAATAATGTCTAATTAATTAATTTAATAATTTCTGCCTGTCTCACTGTTTGTGTCACTGCCTGTCTCTCTCTATATTCATTCCTTTCTCTTGATTCATCTCTCTCTCTCTCTCTCTCTCTCTCTCTCTCTCTCTCATGTTTAAGTTGGATAGCACTTGCAGAGTAGGAGCATTAGCACTGAGAGCCAGAGACTTCTCTTGAGGTGCTAGACTGTACCACAGCAGAGGCTAGCGCACCCTCTGGATCGCGTGCTAACATGTGTCGGGACAAGACCAGGTGGACTCTGTAGTCCTTTAATCACAAATGATTAGGTGGATCACTAATGGTTGTGTCGGCTGCTAAACAACCAGACCCCCGCCTGTTCTGCTTCCTTAGAACACAGTGCTGAGGGCTGCCTGTGCATCCTCCACCATAAATACACTTCCACAATAAAAGAATGCGCTTTAATGGCTGGGGGATTATACTTGTCCAACCGCAAACGCAATGGCTCACTCAAAGCCTAGTAGCATGTTCCATAGGAGCAGATGTGTATTGAAGCTTTATTAATTTGTATTATTCAAATTTTATTGTACGGTGGATACTTGGAAACAGGCCCGTCTCTACATAAACAGTATGTTGTCTACTATGGTAAAATTAGATGCTAACCGGTAGTTTGGCTTGTTTACTTGTGGGGATATAACCACAGGGGCAATGCATTTAGTACACTGTGAATAGTTCACTTGTTTCTGTTTGAATACATATCTATTCCTTTGTCTCCACAAGGTGAATTAAGTCACCTCTAGGCACTGGACCAGGGGCAAATAATATAAGGGACACCAAAATGAAAGATCTATTATTTATATTCTGGAAATTGGTTTTATCGGGTCGGATGCAATCTGTGCCTAAGGCACGAAATGAGAAAAGACACTTTTTCGATTTTTGTTTCTTCACATATGAATAGCATCTGCATTATGGAGGTAAGTGAAAAGAAAATTAGAGTTATCAGAAACTCATAGCCGGTTATTATTAAAAATATGTATTCAACTGTACCTTTTCCTGAAGAAACCTTGCAAATAGAACTGTAATCATGTCCCAAATCTCTAGAGATACGGTACGCTGAGGCATACCATAATAAACTATCAACACGCAGATCGAGGCAAAGAAAGGGAGAGAAGAGATAAAGAGAAAGAGAAAGGAAGGGGGTGGAGGGGGATGGAAAACACCGGAAAAAGGGAAGGGGAAGCAGAAGGAAGACTCACAGCTTTCAAGCTGCATAGTGCAGGTCTGAATGTCCATGGGGAAATTCTTCAAGTCCATAGGGCAGGACAAGATGAGAGTCAGTCTGAGAGAGAGAGAGAGAGAGAGAGAGAGAGAAAGAGAGGGGTAGAGAGAGAAAGAGAGAGAGAGAGAGAATGAATGAGATAGAGTTAGAGAGAGAGAGAGAGAGAGAGAGAGAGAACAAGAGGGTTAGAGAGAGAATGACAGAGAGAGAGAGAGAGAGAGAGAGAGAGAGAGAGAGAGAGGAGAGAGATGTCTAGCGCACCAGTGGGGGGTGCCAGGACACAGAGATGGGTGGAAGTGGGGGAGCGATGGGGGTGGTCAACAGAGTGACCCTCCCAGTACGCAAACACACCACCTGGCAATGTTGACCCTCTCACACCTGTTCTCTCTAATCTGACCCCTCTCGGTACACACTGCCGCCCCCCATGGTGAGCAGACCGCTGGACCGCTCCCTGCAGAACCACCTCCCACATAGACCGTCTATAGCTTCAACCGCAGTACTGCATGGACGCACACATTCACACATACACATTCAAACAACACACATACACATGCAGACACACTTACAGACACAGACATGCAAACACTCACACATACACACGGGCCACACATGCAGACAGACAGACGCACACTCATCCAATATATTCCCAGACGAAGGGTGCATATTATGTGTGCATTACATGAGGCAGTTAAATGTGCACGTCGCTCTGTTCATAAACACACACAACAGGCCTGTTTATACACGCTGCAGCGCACCTCCACCTGTTTATACAGCACAACACACCTCCACCCCAACAGCATCAAAGTGGTACGCCACACATTAAGCCCAGTGAGGGAGCAGTGCTACACTCAGGGATAGCACAAACAAACTACAGAAGACTGAAGACTAAGCCCCTACCTGGCTGATGGGATTGGCCTGGGCTTCCAGGTGGAGGTGGGTGGGGTCTGGAGAACACCTGGGCCAGGTATGTCTCAGGTAAGTTCATCGAGACAGAAAACCACAAAGTGGTCCGACTTTGTGATCCACCATTCTGTATTATATATATATTATGAATTTGTATACATGGATTTGTTGGAAAAAAAGATATTCCCTTCAATACGTTATTTGGTTGCCAACTAAGGACGTGTTCCAATTGTACTCAATCACTTTTGTATCCAATAAAGGCAGCTCAGCGGTAGCTGAATCGTCTTGGGGACCGAGGATACATCAGTGTATCCTACACAGGAAGTGTTTTGGAGACTTTTCGACTACATCATTACACATACGCCCAAAGAGAAAAACGTTTATTTCGTTTGGCTTTTTGGGGGGAATTTGTTCTGATATTTCAGCTGAAATATTGCAGCACATATTCAAAAAAAGTTGGATTCTCGTTTGGTTACTAACTTCTTTGCAACATCTTGGGTTCAAGTCCAGGTTATCTGTATCCTCGCTGCGTGTAGATAAGGATGCAGTGCAGCCATTAGCCCTGAATGCAGATAAAGGGATTTTCACACACTCTGGGAGCAACTTGAAAGAGAATGTCGGGTTCAGCTGCAGTAGGACTTGGCTAAATCAAAGTCTTATCATTGGATTGCGAACCAAAAGTGTTACCGTTGACGTATTTGCTGATTCCGAGAGTAGACATGAGCTAAATAAAGTGCTTTCACAATGAGTTCACCCCCCTCTTTATATGCGCAAATGGACGCGATGACCTTTAATTATGCAAACACATCACTCAGTCTTAAGGTTAAGGCTCTTGTTGTTTGGAAGGACGGAGATATTTTGTGGATGCCAAATGAGACTGGACGGTGAACAGTTATGTTATTGAGTGCAATGCATTACGACACATCAGCGGCACTTAAGGCTTAAGCAATGCTACTGATGAAGAAGGAATGTTCTTTAGTCATCAACGTACTGCACGAGTCCAAAAACTACAACGTCAAACAGTTGAGTGTAACTTCGGCCTCCTTGAAGATCTATTTTCATGGACGGGAAAAAGAAAAGACGGAGGCTGATCACTGCATTAGTTGAGTCAGTCAAAGCCTGCATATGTCGAATGAAACCTTTATTTAAGCATGATTATGGCTAATGATGGGGGAAATGGTAATATAAATGATGATGATTTTAATGACAGAGAACGCAGAAAAAGTGTTCTGACATTTAAGCAGGATACATCTGATTCCGCTGGAGGACTCTAATCGCTGTAGCCTATTGCACGGTGGTAAATGTCGAACTTGAAGAGCTATAATTAAACAGCCAGACTTAATTTCAATGTGTATTAGCAACAAATGTTATATTTGAACGGTCACCCGCAAAAAACATCTCAATCAAATCGCGCCCGTTTTCCTTGGCTATGTCTCCCTCTTGAGGCATAACTGGTCACGACAATGGAGATTTGTTCTACGGAAGTTTACAGATACACATAAATGATCTTTCACTGTCGTTGGCAATGGAAGTACCTTTAGAGGGCGCTCCAAGCTTATGGAATAGCATGGGAAGGGGTGTACTGCTTTATGAGAACCGAGGTGAAGTTGTAAAGGTGTGCTGAGTTCTGTTAACCGAGTTTAAGTTAGAAGTCCCTACGTTCGTTGAATAGAGCCTTTTGCTATTGAAGGTATTCTACTTTGTTTCCATGAGTTATCCTATCTCAAATAGCCTATGCCTATAATTGATTATTGTTTTATAATAAAATGTAATGTAGGCCTACATTTATTTTAAATTATTTTTCTTAGTAGTGTTTCTTAGCCCTTCGATATTTTTTTTTATAAACTTAAAAATTATAGCATTGTTGTAACGGTGTAACCAAAACGTGCATTCCACCCATTCCGTTATCTTTGTACCAAAGTATGCGCCCGAAAGCGCAACCCGAGCTGCTCGAGCAGTCCGTACGGACGCTGCCGGTGGAACCCGAACACAACCATAGCTACCCGAAGTACGGTGTCCTCTGTTAGATAGCTCACAACACAAGCTACGCTGTACGATGACAGACTGCCAGCAGAGATTGACGAATATACATTAAGTGGCCCAAAAATCAAAAACGTAAGTGATAATCGGCGGTTGACTGACAACTATTGCAACAGACCACTACATTGATACTGGACCAACTAGCAGAGCTGCAGGCTACGTTAGCTCATGCTAACCTCACCTGAGCCATGCAGGCATGACAGACGCCTGGGAACTCTATTCCTCTCGTTGCACTACTAGACATCTTGCACTTTGTTTACATACATCACGAACATTAAACCCGAACACTTGGTTCGTGTTTAAACCTGTTTTCAGTGACATTTTACCAGCCTAGCTAGCTTGAGTGTTGACAGTAACGTTAGCCAGTGTACAACAACATTGGGTAGCAGGCTGCTAAGGCAATGCTGTTTGTCGTTTCATTCTAACTTTGAGTTGGATTTTATTACGCTGTTTATTACACATTACGCTGTTCCCACCTCACCATGTTTATTTGCAGGCACGGCCATCGACATGGTGGTCATGTCGGGCACAGCCACTGTGCTGCAGCAGTTCGTCAGCGGGCTGAAGAGTCGGAATGAAGACACCAGAGCCAAGTCTGCCAAGGACTTGCAGCATTATGTGACCACAGAGCTCAGAGAGGTGAATGACATACAAATCCGTCTTCTACTTGAATTTGGTGTTGCTCAACGACACGGTCCCTGTGTAGGCCTTTACTATCATACTTGAAAGATGCTATGTTACATCACTGATGCTGAATGTGTTGTGTTTAATCAATACTCAGTTGAGCCAGGACGAAGCCACTACGTTCTACGATGAATTGAACCACCACATCTTCGAACTGGTGTCAAGCTCGGATGTGAACGAGAAGAAAGGAGGAATTCTCGCCATCGGTAAGTCTTTGTTCCAGTACGGTTATCAAGACAAAACCATCCACGTCTTCCCTTCAAATTTTAGTCGGTCATTTTACTATTTAGAAGCTGAGGCTTCTATCCAAAGCTTATCTGCCCCTTACATGTCAGTAAGGGGCACATAGGGTTTCAGGCATCTTGCTCAGGAGGCCTACAGGTAAACTGCAGACATTTGGGGGTTTGAACCCGGAACCCTTCGGCTGGGAGACCCTAACCACTAGACTATCCATAGACCCCATAAATAAGCCATCAAACAACTTACATTAGTGCAAGTCGTGACAGTTGAGGCATGTGACCTCACGGAGAAATCGGGACAAATAATCAACGACTAATTTTCCAGTGAGTCTCATCGGCGTGGAGGGTGGCAACGCAACCAGGATCAGCCGCTTCGCCAACTACCTGCGGAACCTGATGCCCTCCAGCGACCCCGTCGTCATGGAGATGGCGTCCAAGGCCATGGGCCACCTTTCCATGGCGGGGGACACCTTCACGGCCGAGTATGTGGAGTTCGAGGTGAAGCGGGCGCTGGAGTGGCTCGGAGGGGACCGCAACGAGGGCAGACGCCACGCGGCCGTGAGTGCAGCGCCGCTCCTACGCTGGGGTCCACATCACACATGCATTCAATTGGGTTGACTTCAAGTTATGTTCATGTCACAGTAGTCTTTAGCAGGTGTGTTTATCTGCAGTGACTTCCAGGGGAGGTTGAACAATCAAAGCATACAATCGATATTGAAGCGACTGTAAAAGTGCTGCTGAATCTAGTTTAAAACAAACCGACTGGACAGAGCAGCTATAGGAGTTAGAACACATCGAGGGCTGTAGGCTTCTCAATCCCAGCAAAGTAAAATATGCTTTAAAGTATTATAACAGAAGTACACAAATCGATGTGGATGGACTGGTGCACTGACTGCCCCTATGGGCAGAGTTACTTTTGGTTGGTGATGTTGTCTAGTGTACTGGGAGATGGCTTAAGAAAGTCTCTCGAGGGTCTAAAGTAGGAGATTCGGACATTATTTCAGTAAATCCACGCACATGTCATCACGGATCAGGTGGGGGTTGAGCATCTCGGTAATGGGTTGAAAACACTGGGTTGTTCATGTGATTAACTTGGTTGCAGCACCAGGACCCCAGCGTGACCCCCTTGCTCTCCCTCGTCCCCCCACCAGGTGCTGGTGCTGCGGGAGCTGGCGGTGAGCGCCCCCACCTTCTTCTTCCAGCAGGTGCAGCCCTTCTTCGACAACATCTTCTACGCCGTGTGGGACCCCAAGCAGGCCATCCGCGAGGGGGCCGTGTCGGCCCTGCGCGCTTGCCTCATCCTCACCACCCAGCGGGAGACCAAGGAGATGCAGAAGCCCCAGTGGTACAAGGTAGGACCGGCCCCCAGGCCCCCTGCTGCTGGCTGGGGGGGTTTGACGTTCGTTGTCCTGTGATGGTTTCTGATTTGGGTTCTGAGACAAATGTATGACTCTGGTAAGATTGTAAGATCTGCTTTATTCATCCCAGATGGGACATGAGGGTGTTATCACCACACAGCAGAAAGTACAGGGCTGTAATATGAATTAAAAATAGATATTGGGATTTTATTTATGGTTATGGAGACACAAGTATGACTTTGTATCTTTCATGAAGATACGTTGAATTGGCATTCAGAGCGTATCTTGTTTCCATAATGTATGATATTTCAAAGTGAAACTGAAATATTGAGGGCAGGGAAAAACATTGCCTGTGTCTCCATGTCCTGAATTGATCGGAGATAGCGGGAGTACGTACTGCCAAATCTCAACAACGTGTCTATTGTTTGAAATGTTATTATGCCCACATGCTGGAAGTTTATGGGTGTCCTGATAGAGAATGTATTTAGGTAATCATGAGATGCATTGAATGTAAAGCGAACATTGTTCATAATATCAGTGGGAGCCAACCATCTCGTCTCCTCTCCTGTCGTGTTGACAGCAAACGTTCGAGGAGGCGGAGAAGGGCTTCGACGAGACGCTGGTCAAGGAGAAGGGCATGAACCGGGAAGACCGGGTCCACGGGGCGCTGCTCATCCTCAACGAGCTGGTCCGCATCAGCAGCATGGAGGGAGAGGTGAGACGTCACCCACAGAGGGGTCTAGGGGCTGGGGTGCTGGACTCCCAGCCCAAAGGTTCTGGGTTCAAACCCCAATGTCCCCACAGTCTACCTGTAGTCATCCTGGAGTGAGACGCTTTAACCCCTACCTGCTCATTAAGGACACATACAAAAAATGACTTTTGCTTTGGATGAAAGCATCTGCTAAATTACTATTTAAATTCCCAACGACTTTCTCTCTGACGTCTATTACATCCTTAGCTCTAAGCATTTATTTTATTTTAACATTATGTTGTGCTATGCCTATAGAGCTTGAAAGTATTTTTCACTTCTATGCATTTAAAAAAGTATTCTTTCCTTTAAGGGTCAAGTGTCAAGCTATCTATAATGCTAGGAAGCGACATGATTCTTACTTATCCTTTTACATTACATTACATTTATTTAGCCGACGCTTTTGTCCAAAGCGACTTACAATCACACTGTAGCCGATATCGCAAGTTATCGCTGTTAAGTGACTATTTT
>OOFG01041223.1:1344-6344 GCA_900323295.1 Molva molva
CCTGGAGGCCCAGATCGCAGAGGCGGAGGAGCGCGGCGAGATGGCCGTCCGTGATGCCAAGTCCCGCATCAAGGACCTTGAGGACGCCCTGCAGAGGGCCAAGCAGGACATGGCCCGGCAGATCCGCGAGTACCAGGACCTGATGAACGTCAAGCTGGCACTGGACATTGAGATCGCCACCTACAGGAAGCTGCTGGAGGGAGAGGAGGACAGACTGACACACGGCATCAAGTCCATCAACATTTCCCAGCAGAGCTGTAAGTCATCCCGTCGCTAAATCCACTCTCCCATGTTGAGGGTAGGGGATGTTTGATGCGTCTTTAAGACCCGGTTTTGGTTACTCTTGGTCTTAAACAACCTACAAATTGGTTTAGAAGATTTGAGAAACAACTATTTTGACCATGTAACTAGACTACGGTGTATAGCTCCCATGATTAGTATGTTTAGTGCATCTTTAAGACTCTTTTCCAGTTCAAATCTGTCTTAAACAACCTTAAAATGGGTAAGACGATTGGAGAAACACAACTAACTAAGGTTTATATGTTTAGATGTTTGGTGTGTCTTTTGTGGAATTAATTCAATGCTTGGAAGAAGTCGTTAAGCATCTCCTTTTGCCTTCCCCTATTCTCTGGTTTAGCGAGCTACAGCGGCTTCCCCAGTGACGCCGGGAAGAGCTACTCTAGCGGCTACTCCGGCGGCTACAGCAGCAGCGGCGGCGGCTACAGCAGCGGCGGCGGCTACAGCAGCGGCGGCGGCTATGGTGGCGGCATTGGCTCCGGCGTTAGCTTCAGCTCCGGTAGCAACAGCGGCGGCTATGGTAGCGGAAGCTACGGCGGCAGCAGCGGAAGCTTCACCACCCAGACCAAGAAGAACGTGGTGATCAAGATGATCGAGACCAAGGACGGCAAGGTGGTGTCCGAGTCCTCCGAGATCGTGGAGGATTGAGCGGGTTAGCGGAAGTCGAGAGGTTGAACTAGCTCTCTAGCTAGCGGTGAAGAAGCCCCAATGATCTTTTTACCTGTCCCGTAGTTTTTTTTTGACTCAGTCCACTACCCTAACACTCATGTAATACATGTCTGAAGAAAACGCTTGGCAGCCACTGTCCAAAAGGAATTCATAAAGAAGTGTCTAAATGAAGCAATAACAACCCTCTAACCCTACCAAAGATTCGAAAAGGGACCAAAGAATCTGTCCATGTTTTGTACGTTTAAAGTTCTATGTTTATTCTTGTCTGTACAAAAAAAAACACTTTTTGAAGTTGTCTCAAGTGGCAAATAAACCCACAGGTGAATAGTGACTAATACATTGATATTTTGTGTTTTAAATCCTTCCGTACCTATGCAAGTTTGTATCCTACCATAGCTTAAACGGGTCACTCTTCAAAATTTGCTTGCACAAAATAACTCAACAAACAAACCGGGACGGGGCGGTATTGTCAAAGCAATGTGAATGTACTGAAGCCGTGCTAGTGTTTGTTGGTCAAACCCATGTCTTAAGAAAAGCCAGCCGCATTAACAAAAATGCACGCTGTTCCTCTGTGCGTCCCGTCCAGACCTCGCAGCACCATGTGGGCCCGAGGTGGTGGTTTTGCTACCGAAACGAATAAAAGACGTGTTTACGAAAATATACCTGCTCATTTTTTATTTACCACTGTGTGGTTTATAAGCCGGTTATGCCCATAGATAACCGGTTGAATTAATTAATGAGGATGGATGGATGGATGAATGGTTGGCTTGATGTTGATGCGGGTGTGTAGCGGGTTGCATTGGGAATGTAGGGATGGAGGGATGGATGGATAGATGGGATGAATGAATGGGTGTCAGGTTGTTGCATGGGAATGGATGGATGGATGAATGAAGGTATTGGAATGAATGTATTGTTGAATATATGGGTGATGGATGGAAGAATATATGGTTGTGTGGGTTGTATGGGAATAGATTGATGTATGAAAAAAAGCAATAATTTGTATACTTTTAATAACTTGAGCAGAAGAAAAAACATTTCATCTAATTTTAGAAACTACAGTAGTTATATAAAGAAAAAGGTGAGCCGTATAATTAGTTGCGCTTGCCCCTTCTCTATTATCTGCAGGTTAGAGTTTATATTGTCACATGTTTCTATGGCTGATACCCATTGGTCACTCATCTGAGTCTCTGGGTGTACTAGGGCAGAATGGGAATCAGGTCAAAACTGCCAAACAGCATTGAATATCCAATACTTTCCCCTTAGCTAAGCCGGACAATGTAAATACTCGTATGTTGACAACAAACACAAACACACAACAATTGCTTCAGAATCCGTTTCAAATCTCTGGGTTAAGCCCAAAATGTGTCTTCAGGTGAAATTATCAAATCTCAGTATGTTTTTCCATTGTAGACCATGTGCCAGCAGGTGGCAGTGTCTTACTGTTACTTGTCTAGAGAGTTCTGTTAGCAACACTACGCGCTTTCACCAGCAGATGGCGCGTGTGTGGCACTTCTTAAGTAACGGTTTGCCTCCACCGTAGTACTACTAGACCAAACTATTAGCATAGGGTAGTTGTAGCGTAGTTTTTGTAGAGATCAACAGGGCAACCACTTGAAAAGACAATATTTATGAATGCACATTACAAAACTGAAATTGTATTGTATTCAAAGCAATTTATGAGACGCTTTTAATCAAAGCGATTTTCAGGTAGGTTGTTACCAGGTTGGGCATGTTCCTAAAGGATACCTACAGGCAGGGGTTGATGTTATAGGTAGGGTAGGCAATTCGGAGAAACCAAAGTATCCACCCCTCCCTTCTGGCCTCCCTCCACTCCCCAAAACACGTGACTAGCTCGCTAGCTTTAGAAATAGCTCTGCCTAGCCTTTGGTCATGCCCAATGAGTGCACAGGCAGAGTGCTTGCAGGTAGCTGGGTAGGTAGCTAGACCAACAGGTAGGCCATCCAATCATTTCATTCAGGCCAGATTAAATGATTGGACGGGATATTACAGGCCTGCGACGGCCACAGATACCGGACGTTTTTTTAAAAAAAATGTATAAACATGTCAAAAAATGCTCTTAAAATGAGTTGCCTACCTTACCTCTAAGGATTTTGGCACTAGCCAGCGGTGCTAGTGGTCCAACATTTTTACCAGCCCAGTTGAGATTTAAAAAAGCCATATCCAGATCTACTCCGTAGATCTAGATAAGTATATTGTTAAGGGAGATTCAATTTAATACCTTTAATTTATTACTCATTACTCGTTACTATTTTCAAAAGTAATATTATTATTTTACTTATGAATCCCTGCTAACAGTAATTTGTTATTACTTTATATATTTATATATTATATATTTGTTACTATTTGTTACTATTTGTTACTATTTATATATACTCATTAAATAACTTTTCTGTTACACACCACAAAATTGGTAATTGCGTCCTTTCTCCTCAAAATTCAGACTTTGGATGTGCACCTCTCAGGAAAATCGCTGGTAAGCGCAGCTAAGGCTTCAAATTAGCAACGAAAATGAATCACCAAACGTACAGTTGTAACAAGTCATTTTTTTGGGGGGAGTAACTGTCATATTATTACTGAAATGGTATTAATACTTCTCTGTACTGGGAAGTGTAATATTATTACTGTAACGCTGATAACGGATGTTTGAGTAAAGCCAGGATAGACGGTAAAGAAGGTTTGATCACCCAGACCAGTATTGTCCTTTAAATCTTACACCTGAATCAGCCGTATGCGATCATTTTAGAATTGCATTTACAATACAATAAAATATGCAAATTAGTTATGCTTACATTTACGTCATCATACGATAATTTTATTTGTACAGTGAAGCAATGCCACAATTATGCTCCACCACAGACACTGGCTTGCATGCATGCGCATGCATGCATGAATGCGTGCGTGTGCACATAGGTGAGTGTGTGTATGTCTGTGTCGTATTCATGCTCATGTGCATGCCTAGAAAGATTTACCATGTCTCGGAAGCCTGTCCAACACTTCGTTGCACCTCAAACCCTCACGTCTGATGGGTAGGACGGGCACCTGTCTGCCATGATCCATCACACAGAAACCCTAAAGGTCTTGCGCTGCAGGGCAACCGGTGCCCTTTTACTAGGATTGCTCTCTTGGGGTGCGGCAAAGTGGGAAATATGAGCAGTAATTGTTTCATACTACACTTTGTACCATTGAGTTGGGCAGCTCATCGAGTCAAGACAAGTGTCTGCGTGTACCTGAAGCATAATTACAGTCTGTAAAAGGTCTTCGCCCAGTTTATATTTGCCCTTTAGAGGGTTAATAGTTAAGGGGTGTTTCTCGCTGCTGCTCTAAATGGCAAAATTAAACTCTTTTACAGAGGAAACCTTCAACAAAGAACATGGAATGTACAGGAGATTCCCCCTTTCCAAGGCTGGCTTGGGGCGCAATAGGGGCTGGAAAACAACAATTACTAGGTGATAAGCAAAAACAAATATAGTGGTTCTATAGTGAATTTAGATTGGAATGGAACCGAATCTGGTTTGATCGCCCAGATTACTCTGGTCATTTAACATGTAGGCCAGTGTTTTTCAACCTGTGGTACGCGAACCACTTGTGGTACACAAACCACTTGTGGTACACAAACCACTTGTGGTACACAAACCACTTGTGGTACACAAACCACATGTGGTACACAAACCACATGTGGTACACAAACCACATGTGGTACACAAACCACTTGTGGTACGCAAACCACTTGTGGTACGCAAACCACTTGTGGTACGCAAACCACTTGTGGTACGCAAACCACTTGTGGTACGCAAACCACTTGTGGTACGCAAACCACTTGTGGTACACAAACCACTTGTGGTACACAAACCACTTGTGGTACACAAACCACTTGTGGTACACAAACCACTTGTGGTACACAAACCACTTGTGGTACGCGAACCACTTGTGGTACACAAACCACTTGTGGTACACAAACCACATGTGGTACACAAACCACTTGTGGTACACAAACCACTTGTGGTACACAAACC
>OOFG01041223.1:8844-12178 GCA_900323295.1 Molva molva
TGTGTGTGTGTGTGTGTGTGCGTGCATGCGTGTGCGTGTGCGTGTGTGTGCTCGCGTGTGTGTTCAGGGTGGGGTTTGATGAAGTTAAAATAGCAGTCAGCAGTAGAATTAAACCCGTGCTGTGATTGAATGAACACGGCACTCTGTACACTGAACATGAGGCGAGGGTAGCAACCACGTAAGAAGAAGCGTCCGGGCCCCCTGCCATCCTTCCCAGTTGCCAGAGAGCCAATTAGGATTCTAGACATATTCATCGTCTTTTTAACATTTCTCGATCCGATGCCCTCTGGCTTCGGGAATCTAAGTCGACCTTTGACCTCTCGTTTTCCTTGTGTTCAAAAATGATGTTATACTGACATGCCAATTATGCGCTAGGATGCAAGTGAGATTCGCTAAGACGCAGGTATATTGCAAATAACATGAGGTAAAATGCAGGTGAGATCCACCTACGCGAAAACGGGGCGTAGAGTTGGAAGGCTGCCGGTGTGCTCCACAAACGAACAGCGGTTTGGCACAGAAGTCCAATATCGTCGTCATGTCATAGGCAACGATCTGCCGATCTCCATTCACAGGTCTGATTTTCCTTGAGAGATAAAATAAGACGATCACACTTTATTGATCCCAGAGGGGGAATTCATCTCGAACGAAGCCGGAGCGTCCTCCGTCGCCGCTCCCGTCTTCTCCGAGGAGTTCGACCACACCCAGGCTTCCACTGCCTGGGACCGACCTAGGGCTGCAGGGACTAGTCGATTATTAGCGATTTATCCATGAGTCATTTCTCTTGTGCGAATACCAAACATTTTCTGCGTGCTGCTTAAGAAATGTTTATATCTGGTTCACGGATCATTATAAAATTAATGCTTTAATTTTTCTTGGATGCTAGTCAGATGAGGCAAGCTAATTTACAGCAACCACTCTGCACAGGTGTGATGTGCATTGAGCCTGGCTTATGATCATGTGCATTTACTATTATTTATAACTTAGTATAGACTAAACAATTAATCGATTAATCAGAAAAGATACGGTTAGATTAATAGACTATGGAAATAATCATTGGTTGAAGCCCTACACTGATCCCCAAACTCTCCTCCCTGCTCTGTTCTTCTTCTGTCAGAGTGGAAGCGTTATGCAAAGACGTTCTGGAGGCATCTAACCTTTATGTAACTCCCTCGCCTCAGTCTATAGGCATCTCACTTGCTCACTTATAATTGGTCCAAATGATGATACGTTGTACGGATTCTGCCATGGAAACTTAAGCTTGACTGCGCTCTCCCCACGAATCTAACAGTAGCATTTAGCACTTTCGTCTTTTGGAATCAATGAATGTCGTTAAGTTCGATGTTTGTGAAAGTGTGTTATTTTTTCTTTATAAATCCCCATACAAGTACTTTACACAACAATGTCTTATGTCTTGACCAAAATGTTTCCGTGTGCGCACGCTTAATGCTGTGAGGCAGAATCAGCAGAACAAAGTCATTTTGACAAACTCCATTGGTAATGGCAGTTTAAGTGAAGCAAGGGTTATAATGATGAGTTCTCCCAGACCGGTTTTGTCCTTCAACATGCAGGCTACCTGGGAGGTTACATGGAGGTCTGGTTAGGAGGTCAGCGATGATGGATGACCTCGTGGAGAGCATGCAACACCAGAGTGGAGTGGGGATGGTGAGAGAGGGAGGGAGAGAGAGAGAGTGTGGGGGGGGAGATAAAGGGAGGTAGAGAGAGAGAGGGGGCTGATAGGGAGAGACTGAGAGAGAGATAAAGATAAAGGTTTTTTTCAACCGCTTTGGCAATGAGAGAGAGAAGGGGAGGGAGAGAAATGTTATGAGAGAGAACGAATGGAGGATCAGGTGAGAATGAAGGTGTGTCTGTGCTCCCTGGGGCAGGTAACATATTTGACTGACATGCTACAGCGAGGTGGGGCTGAGAGAGCGAGAGTGAACATAAATCATTGTCCTGTAACGGGAAAGACCTAGAAGATGTAGAACTGACAACCAGCAGAACGCCTGCACTGTGGCACAGTTAGAACTACCAGCCAGCATAAACCTTTTGTGATGATTGTAAAATCGGACCTCTGGTGGTATCAAAAAAATGTGGTATCATGCAACATGCTAATGTTCCACTGCTGTATCATGCAACTTGCTAAAGGTAATATGCTTAATATTGCAACATGGTATAGGTAAAATCAATAACACGACCTTCATGCAAAACTATAATACAAAGTGCTTATCAAGAGCAACCACAGGAATGCTTAATGATGCAACATTCTACACATCAGGTGTATGGATGCTCTAAGGGTGTGAGAACAAACCTGATCATACATAACTCATAAAGGTATTTATATCGGCTTGGTGTGTGTGTGTGTGTGTGTGTGTGTGTGTGTGTGTGTGTCTGTGTGTGTGTGTGAACTGAACTACTGTACTGTACTACTCTACTGTATTTGTACTGTACAAATGCAGGTGTACATCAAATTAAACTGCTGCACCTTCAAATGCAGATTTCCTCAGACATAATTTGGAAGCCCAATTCATGATTAGGTTAGGTGCAGTGCGAGAATAGTTACCTGACCCCTGTGACAAGACTGTGCTGAGTGCTAATGGGGTCTTAACAAGCTGACAGATTCTTAAACAAAACATAAATTCCCACAGTCTCATCATGCAGGCTGGTAAATGGTTGGATATGAATCACATGCTTGACATTATACACGTCAAAGTGTGGGTAAGAAAATACCGAATGTAACCTGATTATAAAACACCTGGATCGCCTTGACCAACCCAAAAAAACACAATGAACTCACACACACACGCACACACGTACACACAAACACACACACAGCCACACCCACACACAGCCACACCCACAAATACACACACACACTGAGATACACAGACCAACACGAACACACACAGACACACAAAAAACGACCACAAACACATACACACCCTCTTGCTCTCTCTCTCTCTCCCTCTATCTCTCTCTCTCTGTCTCTTTCTCTCTCACACACAAACACACACACACACAGAGACACACCCTCTCACACACACACACACACACACACACACACACACACAGAGACAAAAACACACAGACACAAACACACACACACACACACACACACACACACACAGGCTCGCACACACACACACACAAACACACACATATACACACACAAACAAACACACCGACACACACACACACACACATTGACACACATATGCATACACACACACATTGACACACACATGCACACACTTATGCACACACAGGCTGAAGAGCAACCTAAGGTCTGTCCGTCCTTCACAGATGAAGGGTGCTGTAATCTGCCCTGGAATCAACT
>OOFG01041309.1:1331-13155 GCA_900323295.1 Molva molva
CAGCTGTCTGACCTGCCTCCCAAGCCGCAGCTCTCTGACCTCCCCCGGAAGCCCCAGTTGAAGGATCTGCCCCCCAAACCTGGAATAGCTGAGCTTGGAACACGACCCCCACCCGGGGAAACAGCTCCAAAGCCTCAACCTCCATCCCAACCTCAATCTCAACCTCCATCTCAGCCTCCGTCTCACCCTTCATCTCAGCCTCCATTTCAACCTCCGTCTCAGTCTCCATCTCAACCTCCATTTCAACCTCCATCTCAGCCTCCATCTCAACCTCAGCCTCCGTCTCAGCCTCCGTCTCAACCTTCATCTCAGCCTCTATCTCAGCCTCTAGCTCAAACTCCGTCTCAGCCTCATACTCCATCTCAACCTCCATTTCAACCCCAACATCAACCCCAATCTCAGCCTCAAATCCAACCCCAAATTCAGCCTCCATCTCACCCACAGCCTTCACCACAACCTTCCCCCCAACCTTCACCACAACCTTCTCCACAATCCCAACCCCAACCCCATGACCCTCCGTCACCCAATCAGCATGCAGATGTGGTCAGCCTGTCTTCCCAGCAGTCAAGTGAGGAGACCAATGGGAGCCCGGCAGGAAGTGCCGAGACGCCCGTTCCTCTGCCCAGGAAGATCAACACGGTAAGCACACACGCCTTCCTCTGTCAATCACAAACACATCCGCACATAAAGCCGGTTTGAAGACGGATAAGAGAATGTGGGTTGTGTTGCTTTGGCAATTAGACCATTTACTAGTTGTATCGCTGTAGTTTAATTTGTATTATAACATTTTCACATCCCATCATCACACAATGAACGTGTTTTTTCTTCATGGAGCAAAAGGTTAATCCAAGGCACGTCACCATAAGCCTTGACCAAGGCCCTAGGCAGAAGAACTGGAGTTGGTCTCCGGGCGCTGCACTGCGGCTGCCCACTGCGGCTGCCCACTGCTAGTGCTGCTAGTGATGGGTCAAATGCTCCAAGAGTTGCTAGTGATGGTTAAGTGCTCCTAGTGCTGTTAGAGATGGTTAAATGTTCCTAGTTCTTGTAGTGATGGGTCAATTTCTACTAGTGCTGGGTTTATTGGGTTTATTGAGTCTAGTGGGTTTATTTGTATAGTACTTGTAGCTGTGCAATACAGATGAAGAAGGTTCATCTTCTAAATGGTCTGCCTGTGTGTTTCCAGGGGAAGAGTAAAGGGCGCCGGGTGAAGACCATCTACGACTGCCAGGCGGATAACGAGGACGAGTTGACCTTCGTGGAGGGAGAGGTCATCATCGTCACGGGAGAGGAGGACCAGGAGTGGTGGGTGAGTACACGCCCTTTACCGTGACGGCAGCCGGTAGAGTTTCCGAGGAACCCCATCCTGAAAGGTCCTCGGGTTAGTCACAGGTCCGAATATTTCCTGCAGGTGTCCTAAAATGTGCTGATATCTATAGCCTGATGAGTCTGGTGAGATGGCTGAGGCAGTCTACTTTCTATTGTACCTGATGGCATACCCTAGTCTGCAGGGTTTTTACCACAGGAACACAGACCAACATGTTGCTATGCAGATATGTCCGGTAGAACAGCGACAATACAGTTCTAAGTAGTTCCACGTCCAACATGCATATTCAAGTGAAAAAAAGCTTCACCAGAACACCGGAAGCAGCTATGAAACGCAGAGCAGCGTTTATTAACTCTTCCTCTTCTCCTGCAGATTGGGCACATCGAGGGTTACCCGGACAGGAAGGGCGTGTTCCCGATGTCCTTCGTCCACATCCTGAGTGACTGACCACCATTACCCCTCTCTGTGAGCCCCAAGCAAGGGGCACAGAGAGGGGCACCCTGGGGTGTTGTGAATAGTTAGCACCCCTCCCCTCCCCAGCAGTGTCCGGGGCTGTATAAAGAATGCATGTGTTTTCTTTTCTCTACCAGTATTATATCTCTATAGCATGGCCCCCACCAGGCCAATCTCAAACCCTTAGCACTTACCCGAAATCTATGTTTATGCTGTTACCGTGTATATATGTATGTAAATATATATATATTTGTGTGTGTGAGTGTACATACATGTTTTAATGTACAAAACGTGTACACGTTAACATCGCCCTCTGCCTGTATGGGCAGAGGAGCGCTAGTTTTATTCATATTAAGTTCTACCGACCAATTGAGTCAACCACTTCTCTTCTTGAATGGAACTGGAATGTGAGATAGGTCACGTGACCCCACACATCTCTCCCACTTTCAGATTAAATGTCCTCCCTTGTCCAGCTTGCTTTGTGTGTACATGTTTTACAGTGAGTGTAGGTACCTGCTGCTACTGTCTATACACCCAGGCTTGTGGTACCAGTTATTTCAACCCATATGAAGTTAACTCGGCTCACATCTACAAGTGATCACACGCTCTTACCACTAGTGCAAGGAAGAGTCCTGCAGTAATCATGTGGGACACTTCAGCAATATCCAGTTAGCCTTCAAACAGCTTGTGTAGTTCCACCAGTCTTCACAATGGGTGATAACCATCATGGGCACCAGATCGTTCTCATGAAGCGTTTGTAATGTGTCCAACCAATTTTTCCCCCCAGTATTGATCGCTGGTCCTACACCGCCACTAGATGTTTAGTAGACCTGGTATGACATGGCCCCATGCAGTTCTAATGTACACCACCATTTCAAATCATTAAAGTGCTGTACCCAAGTGCATCTGGTCCCTTCTTTCAATTAACATTTAGTCCCGTTGGCTTACGGCCATTACAGTGACCATGCATCTTAGCACTCAGCTGTTTTATCTACTGTACGGTTAGACTACTTTGTGTCAAATGTAGCCAGACGTTTACTTGGCAACTCCAAACAAGTTTCACCAACAGAGTAATGCAAATCCACATTTACATCATGTTTTTAAACTTGCAAGTCAAGCGTTTGACCAGGATCAATCCATAGCATCATCACGTTACCCACTCCTCGCTAAAATATGTGGATTTAGTTTTCCTTTAACGCCAAGTGCAAGGTGAGGTCATACATTGGATAATATTTGACACCACAAGGTAATTCTCAGCATTTGTTTTATTCAACTTTCAGTTTTCCATTACAAAATAAATGCCATCCAGTGCCTAGTCTTGGGAACGCAAACATTAAAACCAATGTTTTAAGAGAACATAAACTACCATTTGTGTTGCAACACAAAAATCACTTATACAAAATTATATATCAACTGAAGCCATCATACCAGAGTACTGGTAAACAAACTAAAAACTTATTTAGACGCTTGGCTCTTCTGGGGCGATTTCAAGGAGCTGGCTTTTTCAATGGACTTGATCACTCCGACGGCAACCGTCTGCTTCAGGTCTCTGGCGGCGAAGCGTCCTGTTGGGTGAGAAGATAGAGTTTAAGGCTTAAGCACAAACGACTGAAAACACTCCAGCCACAAATACTGGAGAGGTTATGTAGTCCCACAAACAAGTTATTCCTAAAGGTGCAACATAGACTTTCCAGTCATGCATGGAAAAATTACAGAGATGCTAGGAAAGCTAGATTGTCCATTTCCCCCCCACCCACAAGTAGGCATCCTAGGCAAGACCACTCGTTGAAGGGGAGCTCGTGGAGCCAGAGAGGACTCACCCAGCGAGGGGTAGGAGAAGAAGCTCTCCACACAGAGGGGCTTCTTGGGGACCAGCTTGATGGTGGCTGCGTCCCCGGACACCAGGGTCTGGGGCAGGTCCTGGACCTTCTGCCCACTGCGGCGGTCCAGCTTCTCCTTCAGCTCCTGGAAGCGGCAGGTGACGTGGGTGGTGTGGCAGTCGAGAACCGGGGAGTACCCCATCTTTATCTTGCCCGGGTGGTTCAGCACGATCACCTGGAGCAGGAGGACAGCGGGTTACAACCTGGGGGAACCCCTTTTTCAATATAAAAAGGGTGGCATGGTAATGCCATTTAAAGCTTGATGCATTAGTCTTCCATACATATTGGAGTTTAAGAAACAGTTTGTTATTCCCAATGTAGCTTGCTCCAAGTGACCAACTATAGCTCATCCCTAGCGTTGAGAGACCACCCAGCTATAAGAACGTGAACTTGTGAGCCTATCCTGGTCACACAAGGCTCGATCATCCCTACCCGGCAAAGGAAACATTGAACCGATTGCCTTTCAAACAAAGTATAATCCCCGCGTGAGACCGACCTGGGCGATGAAGCTGTCCACATCGGTGGGCGGGTCCTGTTGGGCGTTTCCCGCCACGTCTCCTCGTCGCAGGTTCTTAACAGAGACGTTCTTGATGTTGAAGCCCACGTTGTGTCCCGGCAGCGCCGTCTGTAGGCCCTGGTGGTGCATCTCGATGGACTTCACCTCGGCCGTCAGCTTGGCCGGGGAGAAGACCAGCGTCATGCCGGGCTTCAGGACCCCCGTCTCCACCTTGCCCACCGGGACTGTGCCGACGCCTGGGGGGGAAAACCACAGTAGTTAGACTAGTGCTAGTGTTACCAAGGAAACCGCTACTTTATTTTTAGCCATTGATTGAAAGAGCCTCAGCCTCATTTGAAAACATATTTATACTAAACAACCAAATGTAACGGACAAAAATCCCTGTAGCTACCAGAAACGCCTGCTGGGACTACAGTTGCCATAGCAAGAAATGGTTAACAAATAATTTATGGGGATGTCGTGGGATCAAGAACAGGGACCTCCGATTTTGTAGACGTCCTGCAGGGGGAGGCGGAGCGGCTTGTTGATGGTGCGGACGGGAGACTGGATGGAGTCCAGCACCTCCAGGAGGGTTCTGCCGCTAGAATGACCCTCCCTGCGCTTCACCTTCCAGCCCTGGAACCATGACATCTGGGCCCAGACCGTTACACTGTCACACACACACACACCTCAACATTGATCAGTCACTTTAGAAAGTTACATTACGACGGTACCTTCTGCGTGGGCGTTATCATGTTCTCGCCCGTCCAGCCGGAGATGGGCACGAAGGGCACGGCGGAGGTGTCGTAGCCAATCTTCTTCAGGAAGATGTTCACCCCGCGAACCACCTCGTCATACCGCTTCTGGCAGTACGGTGGCTCGGTCAGGTCCATCTTGTTCACGCACACGATCATCTGCTTCACGCCGAGGGTGTAGGCCAACAGGGCATGTTCCCGGGTCTGCCCGCTCCGAGAGACGCCAGCCTCAAACTCTCCTTTAGCTGCGGAGACCATGAGGAGTGCTACGTCAG
Source organism: Molva molva (assembly GCA_900323295.1). Classification (NCBI taxonomy): domain Eukaryota; kingdom Metazoa; phylum Chordata; class Actinopteri; order Gadiformes; family Lotidae; genus Molva; species Molva molva. The sequence goes on from OOFG01041309.1 coordinate 6,515, forward strand.
CCTGGGACAGACAAAGGGAACAGAAATATATGTGTTGAATGGAAACCTGCACTATTCAAGGTTGCCGTTAGCAGCCTCTAGTGACTTGAGTTGTAGCTACAGTCATAGGTATAATATTTTCCCAGTGGGGGGGCAGGGGCAAAAGTGGACCAGAATATAACATCTACAGAGAAAATGACGTAGATTGGTTGACTCATGGATGGGCGAGTTTTATTCTTGAGAAACTTTAAAGTAAAGGACACTTAATGAAGTTAATAGCTGCAGTAGAAAAGTTAATAGGGCAGGTCTAAACAAACTACATGATTTCAATCGAGATCGGAGACCACCCTCCTTCCAACACACCTGCGATGTGCCGGTGATCATGTTCTTGATGAAGTCCCGGTGGCCCGGGGCGTCGATGATGGTGATGCTGTACTTCTGGGTGTTGAACTTAAGCAGAGAGATGTCGATGGTGATACCACGTTCCCGCTCGGCCTTCAGCTTGTCGAGCACCCAGGCGTACTTGAAGGAGCTCTTGCCCATCTGGGTGCCACGAAATGAACGTTTTATAATAAATACCGTTCAAAAAAAAAAAGTCTAAGAGTACACGATGGAACAAGTACGAAACTCACCTGAGCAGCGGTTTTCTCGAACTTCTCGATCTTCCTGGGGTCGATGCCCCCGCATTTGTAGACCAGGTGGCCGGTGGTGGTGGACTTGCCGCTGTCCACATGGCCGATAATGACGATGTTAATGTGGGTCTTCTCCTTAGCCATGTTGAAAGTTTTCTTCGTAAAGTAGCAGTAGACTACTGTTTGGAATCGCGTACCAATGTTTTACCTGTGACTGCCTTGCTGGTGCGCTTCTGGTTTGGTTGATTACGGTTTTTATATGTGGAGAATTAACCGCACCTGGCAATTAAAGCCAATTAAAATCAGGTGTAGTGCTTCTCTTTTATTCGTATACGCCTACTATTGAACCAAATCTAATCGATCATTACTAAAGACTATATTGCAACAATTTGTACAATAGAACTATTTCAAATGTAAGGCCTATACAAGTACTGCTAATCCGTTTTTTGTAATCACTATTTATTTATTATATATATTTTCTGTTCATATTAACTGTTTCTGGGTAATAATAAAATAGGTTTATTTATAGGCCTAATTATAGCCGACGTTTTTCGAAATTCGAGGAAATACTAGGCTCCTTTTAATTAAATATATCAGATGAAATCTTTCAAGCTGTGTTGTGGTAGGCCTATCACATATTACATATCACATATTACATTATTATTATTATTACCTATCACATATTATATTACCAGTCAGGTGAATAGAGCGGCACCGTGTATCGTGTATAAAGGAAAGGGATCTGTGTTTTTAAAACGTGTTTTTAAGTATCCGAACACAACAAAGTGGGAGGAGTCGGGACCCCCGGTGTGGAGCGGACCGGTGACGCCGACGTGCTAACCCGGAAATATTCCATCCCACGATCCGAACGTACGGTAGGCGGGACTTCGCTCCTTCACCAACCATTCACAATCCGAAAGCACAGTGGGCGCTGCCTCTCTCCGCTAACAACCAATCAGCGGCTCGGTTGGCAGCGGCGATTGGTACGTTCGGAACTTGGAACCGAGCGAACTACACCAAAGAAGCAAATCGCTTTTTCTTGAGCCATCGAGTCGAGTCCTCTCGTTGTCTGCGAGCATCAAGGTAAGAAAAACACATCATTTTGACCTTCTCGATGTGATAAAAACCGCCAGAACTAAACTTTAAAGCAGTTGTCATTCATCCGCGTTCATTGTAGAAAAGTGTGTGTATGTGTGTGTGTGTGTGTGTGTGGTTTTTCTAGAGTCTCAATGCGCTATGAACCACAAAACGTGTCCGTCGAAATCAAAGCGTGTAACTAAAAGTTTGATCGTTGCTATTGTAGATTTAAGGACTTCATTATGTCTAACTAGTCGACAGTGTGGAGAATAATGTCTAACTCACATCGCTGATATATTAGAAATGATTCAAAGCGGGTGTCTGCTATATCTCTGAAAGACGCATCTTTCTGCGCGTGTGACCCATTTTGCCTTGAACGAGTGATTCTGGATCCAAGCTCTACCGAATAACGTCCATCCAACTGAACAAAGTTATTTTTAATGTGCCATGTGCCCGGCTGACACTATGAACACTCGCTAGCCGGAAGCCATCATGTAGGACAGGATTATATTACTAAGTGGACCATTACGGTTCAGACCAGCTCATCCCAGCGACCCTGTTTGGGGTAGGAGAGGAGCTAGTTTAGCCTGTGCTGGTCCCGTGCGACCTGACCGTGTCTGGAGGAGAGCCTTGAGGCATTTGAGGTCGGTGTCCTGGTGGATGTTGAATAATTCATGTTTCTAATTTATTTACTACTGATGTATTATGATTATTTAATAATTTCACTGCTAACTCTAAACATAATCTACTTGCTGGACCCCTCTTCTGGGTTCCTTCTCAAGGTTTCTCCCCTCTGGGTTCGGAGAGTTTCTTTTACCTTTAAGTCCTTTAGATAGCTCAGGGTGTTGTTGTATCATGTGGGGCGTGTGAAGCCTTTTGAGACTGTGATGAAGGGCTATATACTAAAACAACTGACATGACAAAATTTACATAAACCTCTATTCTTTAGGGAACTCAATTGTGTGGGAACAAACAAACTTTCTCAACAGCTTGTCGGTTCTCCAAAAAGAGGAAGGTGTGCGTTGCTCAAAGTGTGACTGGCCTGGTGCACGCTTTTGCTCCATATGATTGACACAGAGGCCATCCGCTCTGTTTATATTGAACCCAGATAACCCGTTGTCAATTCCTTGTTATTATCAAACGTACCCTTGCTGTGCTTGTATTAACAATAGGGAAGTTAAAGGCTTCTCTGTAGCCTTTAACACACAATGTTATCGCAACCCGTGATTACCATAGTGAAATCAGATTGCATGACGTTATGGAAATGAACCATTGGGTCTCTTGCTGTAGCGGTATTATAACTATATATTGTGTCTATAGCTGTTAACTGACCTGGTACGGCTTCTACAGTGGTGATGTGTTTGGGGGGGTTGTTCAGCAGGCACTCTGCAGATGAAATGGCATTCACCTCTGCAGTGTCACCCACATGGCTGGCACAGCACTTATAACTGGCTGTCAGCCATGTTGTCTCTGAGGAACAAATGGTGGAAATTAAAGAATGGTGAACTTTGACCCCTCCATCGGCCTTGGCCCACAGAGTCTGATGTCTCTATGAAAATGCTCTCATGGCTCGGAACACCATGATGTCACTTCTACTTTCAGGGTACTTATTTAAACGCTCTGAGGGTTCAGGGGTGGGGGATCTGAAACCAGGAAGTGTAGCATATCTCTAAAATACCAGGGTTGGGGTGTGTGGTCTTCAAGCGGCTCTGCCTCTTATGTGTGTGTTAGGGTTATGAGCCATGAGCATTGATGCGTGATAATAAACCTTTTATACATGTATATATTCTTTAGTTGTACCGCTTATTGGTGACGTGTATTATTTGTGTCTGTGTGTGTGGCTGGCTTCTGTTTCAAACCCCAAGTTAAGTTTTCCTTGCAGTTAAAACATCTCAATCAGTTATCCTAATGTATCCCATGTAGTGATTGTGTGTATTATGGGATGGCCTTTTGAGTTGGCATTTCTCATATAAAGATATAGTTTCACTCTTATTTCTCTCAGCAACACCGTAGGCGTGTTGTCTTGGCTGGTTGGTTTTATGGTTCTATGGATGCTTAGAAGGATCAAAGTCTACTAGTGGATGATGAACTCATCAACCGATTGGGTAACATGCCGGTCGCTATGGCAAATGTTTATATTCTTACCGCACCTAGAATTTTATTGTTGCCCAAGGGTAGTGTCACTCAGACGTGTAGAGGACCTGTCTTTGAGCTTGACCTCTAACTACTAGCAGTTAGTTTTCTTAAATGACACAACTGTGGGTGAATGTACGAGGGAATGGGTTCAATATAGGGTGGATGGGTTAATAATATAAAGGGTGAATGTTAATATACCGTTGAATATATATATATAGTGTAGTGTGGATGGGTTAATATGTAAGGGCGGATTGGTTAATATAGGTTATTGACTATATCTATATATAGATATAGATAAATAGATATGTATATCTCTCTCTCTAGCTATATCTCAGGCATATTGAGTCGTGGTAGAGGAAATGGAAGCGCTGTGTAAACCTAGTCCATATTTTAGTTTAACATCTTTCAGGTAGACCACAGCAGACATAGACCCGATGTGAACCTTGCCAGATCTGCGTTGTCGGTTCTGTATAAAGGTATTCAAGGACAGATTTACACCAGACATGCCTACTCATTTGGCTTGATTCCATCTTGTAGTGTTGTTTCTTTGTGCAGAAGTCTGTGAAGGCTGCTAACGTTCTAATACCTTTAGCCATTAGCGCCAGTTATGTATTTGTGGACCTTGATGGAAGAAATACTGTGAACCTATACCTTTTTACAACCGCTAATCTTTTGAGGATGTTAAGAGCCTTATATAATACAAAGCTCCTTCTCATACAGCACACAGTCTGTAGCCCTACTTGAAGAACAGACACTGTAATGGTACGACTATGAGTCTACTTCCTTTGAAATTTTATGTGGTTTAACCACAGGTGACTAGCCTCCAGCCAAATATACAAGTTGCTGGTAGATTCCAAAAAAAAATGGTAGCCTGTATTGAGGGCCTGGTAAAATATGAACATTCACTAGCCATTTGGCTGGTGGAAAAAAAGTAAAAATTTCACCCAGTTTATCCATCTCACGCCCTCTTTTGTCGAGTCCAAAAGAGTCCACAATTGTGGGTTGCTTGGTTCTCACAACCAGTCTGGACTGGTGTTCCCTGAATTCCTCCGACGTTTTTGACCAGTGCGTTTGGGAAATAACGATGTCAGAGAGACCATCGAGGCATATCTGACGAGATCTGTTTGGCAGAGTTCTGTCGTAAGATCGTGTAGTACATACACGAGATGTTCATGGATGGAGGTCTTGTTTATTGTTCCCTTTGCCGAGGGAAGTCTTGCCATAGCTGGTTCCTTGCTTTACTTTTCTGCGGCGTGTTGCTGCGTGTCCATAGGCATATCTCAAGGCACGCTGGAACACGGCCTACCCTGCGGCCCAGGTTAGATACCTGAGTGCACACTCGATTAGGAACGCTGTTTGAGCTGAATGCTAGAGCTGTGTATCAATGTCTGGCTGTTGTGCTTTAAAACCTAGCCAACTCTACACTTTCCTTTCTGAGATCTAGCGCTAAAGGCTCAAACATGCATCCGTAAAACTGCAGTGCATGATAATCTACAGTTGCCCATGAACCGAGAAAGGTTTTCTGCTAGGCAACCACAGTTTGATATACATATGATCCACTGTATATTGCCCCAAACAATGACATGACCTAAATGCAGCACTTCCGCGAACAATATCACAACCCAAACACTGAAGACACACTGGGAACATAGCAGTTGGATGGCAGAGGAGCACAGTTTCAATCCATGTGCAAAACAGGGAACTGCAATCGGGGCTGTAGAATCCTCATCCAGTTTCACAGTAGAGGCGTATTTGTATATCCGCCTGCAGATAGAGATCCAGTGGGAAGCCTATAGCTGGGATATATGGCTCATGGAGGAAGAATTACCATAGTTATAAATAACCATGCTGTCACAGATAAGAACACACACACTCTCACACTCAATGAGCCAAGATCTATGGACGTCCGTTCAGTAAACTGCAGTGATGGAGGTAACACAGGTACCTGGCCAGGTACGCACCCCCTCAGGCCACGCCCACTCCAGGTGTTCTGCTCTCTGTATCTAGTCCCTGGTTGGACTTGAGGTCCATAACATTGACCAGGGAGTTATTTAGTAGGAGGCTTACAGTTACTTTGTAGATAAACCTCATCAAGGAGCAGGTAAGGGTTAGACAGTACAGAGACGGGTCATTAAGGAGCAGGTAGGGGTTAAACAGAACAGAGACAGCTCATTAAGGAGCAGGTAGGGGTTAGACAGAACAGAGACAGGTCATTAAGGAGCAGGTAGGGGTTAGACAGAACAGAGACAGGTCATTAAGGAGCAGGTAGGGGTTAGACAGAACAGAGACAGGTCATTAAGGAGCAGGTAGGGGTTAGACAGAACAGAGACGGATCATTAAGGAGCAGGTAGGGGTTGGATAGTAGTGACATGTCATTAAGGAGCAGGTAGAGGTCAGAGGGCACCTTGCTTCATAGGATGCAAACAGGCAGACTGGGGACATTGTGGTTCAAAACCCAGAACTGTTCATCTGTGAGCCAGCCTAGACTATCCTGCCCCTCCCCCCCAACTCCCACTACCCAGGTGGTGTTTGTCTACTATTATGGGATGTTTACCAAGTGTCGTACCCTCCCTCCTCTGGTGGCTGCCCACGTGCCAGTGAGCAGTGGAGGGAAGGCATGTGACCACAGATGGAGTCCCAGTGGGGTGTGTGTGGGGTTTTCACGCGCTAGCTAGGCTGCTAGCATGGTGCTAGCATGCTGCCCCCGCAACCATCCTGCTCCCCACTTCCGCACCCAGGCTCTGATGTACTCGGTCTGCTTCAACACTGTTACCTATTACCACAAGGAAATATATCATTTTTAACATGTGTATCGCC
>OOFG01041360.1:1246-12137 GCA_900323295.1 Molva molva
GGCGGGCCAGCCGGTGCCCAAGGAGAGCCTGACGGGCCGCTGCGAGGCCTGCAGCGCCTCGTTCGAGTCCCGGGCCGCCGCCAGGACCCACGTCTTCTCGCCGCGGCATCTGGCGACGCTGAGAACCACTAACTTTGGCCAGCCGGCGACGCTGGTCAACAAAAACGGCACCAGCGCCGGCGGATCTGGCGGCGGCAGCGGCTCGCAGGTTGCCCAGTCGCTCTCCGTTCCCAGTTCTGGTAGGGCCTCTGAAGGGGAGATGGTCGTTGAGGCTCTTCCACCAAAAGCCAGCAACAACAGCTAAAGACCCTCATCTGGGTTGATCTCCAAATAACTCTTCCTGGACCCGTTTGGGCTCATCAGATTTTAATGAACACGAATTTGAGCACTAACCCTCAGAAGCTTATATTGTTTCTTTTTTTAAGTGCACTCTCCTTGCAGCCGTTATCTTTTTGGTTCAACCCCTCTCTGAATTGAAATCTGAAATGAATTTTATTCACTAGAAATCATCCTGAATCTATTCTGACCCACCTCTGCATCAATCAATAGCTCTCAAATACACAGACACACACACACACACACACACACGCACACGCACACGCACACACGCACACAGAGAGAGAGAGGATCTGGGACTGTGATTAATATTACCTTCCATACACGCCCCATCTCACAGTTTTACATGGTTACCCTTCACATGCTTGTGTGTTTTCCGATAACTCAAGACTGATGCAAATTGGAGGAGCTCCTTTGACGCTGAGCCTGCACACTTTTTTGGGACTTCAAATGTTAACATTGCTCTCTCCCAGTTTGCGCATATGGAATATATTTCATGTATTATGTCTACTTTGTCGATTTTAGAACAAAAGGTTGCTTAACATTTAATGAGTGGAATGAACCAGTGGAGCGGGCGACTGTCCACCTGGGCGACTGTCCACCTGGGTGACCTTTCACCTGGGTGACCTTTCACCTGGGTGACCTTTCACCTGGCTGCGATGCGGTCTGAATGGGCGCTTGGTCGGACTTGTGATTTTTACGGTACTAAAGCAGGAAAGGTGTTCACATCTGCATATATGTCCACAGTTTTCATGACAATCCAAGAAGACAGGGAAATTGAGAGACTTCGAAAGGTAGATTCTTGGCATACCGCACTTTGGCACATTTTGTAAGAAATTTTAAGCATTCTAATGCGGTGTCTTTTTTTAAAAGATACATTATTGCATGTTGGATGCCTTAATATAAAATTAATTAAATAGATTTTTGATTTTTCAAGTCTTTTAAAACATGAAATAGATCAGACATTTTGTGTAGGAAGCAGAGTTGTGTTCCAAAATGCATACTATCCATCTGGGAATTTGGTATATAAAGGGGGACTCTTTTATTATTATTTTATATATATCTATATATAGATATATAGATATGTCTATAAATATATGATTTTACAACCACTTTTTCAAACAATCCCCCTGATGTCACTCTGGTAACTGTTGCTTTATTAGTGTAGGGTTTGGTTTTCCTTTTGTTTATGTGGTGGATGTGTCATTTTGGAATAAAACTCATTGAATAGGTGTTGGGGAAATGGTTTTTAGAAGTGGTGTGCCAGCAACAAGATGGCCTTAAAGAGGACAAATAGCGCTTAGCTCAGCGAAAGCCAAGCGCTCCTCGTTTAATGTGCAAATATTCTGTTTTTACCTAAGCTGGAAAGCTGAGACCCTTTCACATCCAGAGGATATTCAGTAAATGTGATGTTTTCTTTTATAATGTACGCTTTGCGAAACAAGAAATTATCTAATTACTAAATGTATTAATTTAATATCAGTTGAGTCACAAAAGATGCTAAGACTGGCTGATCTCTTAGCTCTGGTCAAAGCAAACTGCTAAAGGTTTGACCACACGGGGCTAATAATGAGCTGTTTTTTTATGTCATTGTTTTGCTCTGTTTGGATGACGAATGCTATTTCTAGAAATGCACTTGCTGGGAGACGAGATCTAACCTGGGAAAGAGAGAGTGGTATTCCGTAGCCTTAAGAGAGGAGGGCTAATATTTGGGAAGCAAATTGGAAACCTTTAAAACTTGTGACTGGAGAGCTAATAAGATGGTGCTGTAAAGGAGATAAAATACATTTCCTTTCATTTAAGTTGTATATTAATAATATTGTTACTATTGATAGTTTTAACAAAATGCAAAACTAAAAAATCTTTTGTAAAGAAATATATTAAAAGAACTGCTATTCCAAAGTTATCCTCCCTTTTGCTTTCTGTCATTCAAAAGAAAACAAACAAACCAAAAAGCAATCTTGAGGTCGACAGAGAGCAGGAGAGGAGTTGTTTAATGCAAACTGTAAAGGACATCCCATGGTTTGGCGTTTTGCAGCCGTCACACAATTTTTGCACAAGTTACTGGTGGTTCCATCGGAGTGTCCTCCATCCACTAACAAACATGTCTAGAATTAAGATTAAGGATGGCTTTGAAATCCCATCTTTCCTGCTCCAATGTTTATTCCTGGTTGGAAACTGTATCTTGTGTCTAAAGTAGGGAGCGGAGGGGCAGAGCCTGAGACTGGGATTATACACACACACGGTGTTGCACTGTTCAAACTAGATAGGTTTTATGGAGATCTGCTTTTTATTATGTTTCATTGTCACTTTGATTATCACTATTGTTATAACCGTACTACTACTTATCCTATTATCATTACTACTCATCACTGTTTTGAATATTATTGATCCATAACGGTGTTTTCATGTCACCACCTTGCTCAGAAGAATATGGTAAAGGTATGACCAATGATGGTGGCAGCGTTATGAATTGTTAGAATTTTGATTATTAAGCTTGATTAATTTTGTTTTCTTTCTACAATACATGTGTTCCCGCCTTTTTGTGTTTGGTCTCCATTCTGCTTTCTTTGTTATACAGAAAAACAAATAAAATCAATTGACAACGACGATAGCCTCTTTAATTGCTAACGTGTTGCATTGTAGTTGATTTTGTTTATAATTTGTATCAGCAGTTAAAAAACTAGTCTTTGGTTAAATGAGTGTATTGCAATATTTCTTCAACATTTCCCAAGTTTGTGTGGGTGCGGGTGATTGTAATGTGTGTATAATTATTTATATGTTGGGAATTTGAACTGTAATAAAAATAAGGGAGGTTGACTATAAAACAAATGAAAGAGCATGTGGGAATGGGAAATTCGTTAGCGTTTCATTAGTGATTGACAGGAGTTTCATCAAATCAAAGGACGTAGTGGGAAGAGAAACCGGGTACGTTCGGAAAAACCATCAAACGGGAGTCGGCGAGACTCAAAAGAGGGTTGTCTAGGATCCTACAACGACCAATAGGACGGCGAGTTTCCGCCTGCAGTGAGACGGGAGCCCGCCCCTGGCTTCCATTTCTAAATGTGCGGACGCTCTTCACGCGTACAGTCCTCGCTTTTATACACGTTAAAGTAAATAAACTAGGTTATTGGCTGTGATACAGCGTCGCTCTTTAGAGGTAGACACTGAGACGACGTTGTTTTTTTACTGTGGATTTCAGTTCGGGCTGTGGCTGGACTGTGAAGCTGGCATTTTATTTCTCTTTTTAACTTTCTGAGCGGCGTTTTCCGCCGTTTTTTTTCTCCTTCCTTCGCCCGCTCCTCCGTGTGTGAGCAGGGGCCTGCGAGGTCGGTCCGCCACGAGGTGAGGCTACAGCTGGGACAGGGCGATGGCAGAGTTCGGCAACGGACTGGCGGAGGAATCCCTGTTAGATTCAGACCCCAGTCACCCAGAACTGGAAGATCCGGGTGTTGGGGACGAGGAGCCGGGATTAGACGAAGGAGAGGCCGCGATCGAAGACCCGGTAAGTGTAGTGATTGTCATTGTGTTAACTGTTGAGACTCCCGCCAACATCGGTCATTAATTAATCGTGTTTCAGGTTATAAGATCTAGTGGCGGTTGCCGGTTTCCATTGGGATAATCTTACGTTTCCCATCGTATCCCATGCGGCGCTAGCGGCACCGCCAGGTCAATACGAACCGCCATTGTGGTTCACGCAGTGCAGCAGAAATGGGTGGTGACATGCGTGGTGTAGCCATCTTGGCGCAACAACAGTGCCATGAATTCAATCTAGCAGGGGGAAATCCTCATCGCTAATATGCGAGCCGGAGATGTAGCAGACCGTCGGGGCCACGGGCAGGAGGGCCGCCGCCATTAGCCGCTCCGGTAAAGCGACCTGCTGACGGTAACACGCCTTTATCTTCATGATGCTCATAATGTACTACGGAGAGCTTCTCCGGGCTGGGGTTCATGTGCACATGGGGGCGACCGGCGCAGGCTTTATTTAGCTCTCCTCTCGGCAATGTCGCCTCTTGAGTCGTCTCAGTCTTTTCAGTCGATTTGAATGGCTCTTACTACAGACTGTGTGCCGCAGTTCCTCCCCTTTACCCGGTGATCTCCATTGGGGGGAAGGTAAGGGAAGCCGGAACATCCCGATGTGTTTGGAGTTGGCGGACCTGGGACAAAGCTAGGGCGGACATGGCTGACACGTACCTGGCCGACCATCTTTAGCTTGAGTTGTTGGGCGTTGTGCCACATTTCAGCGGTTGTGGAAACATCAAGTCTCCAATATTATCACCGTGTATCTGCTTTTTGTGTAGTAGCCATCGGAAAATATCGGTGAGTTAGTTAGGTCTTGTTCTCACTTTGGGAGTGCTCCTGCATTTGTATGCTTGGATGTATATGATATACGCATTTTAATACATACTACACACATGTCTTTGAAGAAATCGTCTACAATTAGTGGATCATATGCCGAAGGACGCGATATTTTAAGGGCTGGGTTTCCATCCTTAGTGCATGAAGGACCACGGAGAGATGGAGGAGGAGGAGGATGGGGGAGGGACCGAGCGTGTAGTGGATATGCGACAAAATATGAGCCTTGACGGGCAAGCATGTCTTTAACCGGAGTACTATATGCATTATCTACCAGTTCTTTTTACGCAGCAGTAAATTACTTTAAAATGGCTAAATGTCAATTTGTAGGTCACATTGAGATGATGATGATCTGCAGCGGGCGATTGTGCCAAATGTGATTAGCATGCGTGTTTCCATACCGAGTCTGCTGGTGCCTCGAGAGTAAGGCCACATTGGAAGCTAGCAAGTTTGTGCATGCAAGCCATTTTCTATGCCAGCGTTCTGCATCCTGTGATGTGCTGGGATGACTTCTGAAAACAAACTGTCAGGATTGGCAGTAGCCCTGGTCCGAGTGGCTCCCATTGTGCTGCAGTGCACCACAGAGCTGATCCGGGTTTCTGGTTTTAATTCATAAATCAGTCTGTGTCGTTATGAGAAGCACCGGCACATCTTATCAGTGATTCTTGTCACATTGCGTGAATGGTTTCCTCTGGTGCATTCACTTGTATTTCTTGACTACTATTTTAGGCTTAACATGGTATAAGTACTGGTCAGACTGGGTTGGTGGGTGCTCTGACCTTCTATTGTTGGACACAACATGTACAGTTTTTAAATTAAGCAGAGCAGAGTAGGTCAGAAAATGTTTTAACCAAATGCTTGTAATGCTCTCACTATTGACGCCTGCACCTCACTAGGCACCTGGATCATAAGAAAATGAGAATGATAGTTAAATTGTGTCGATCGTCCCTACGTCAAATCTACTTAAGAAAATAAGCGATGGAAGTTGCAAATCACAGCAAACGGAATAATGCTGCTCTCAATGCGCTGTCGATTTTAGCAGCAAGTAGCCAAATGATTTCCAATTCTCCAGAGTGAAGTCGATGCAGGCGTGCTTCATTAAGGCCCCCAACTTAGTCATTCAACCACACCTCACTGGCACTCAGGGCACTCTCAGGCCTCAGACACATTTTCCTTTGCGTCTTTCTCATGAAATAAACACGGAAAACGTTGCCAATGAACCATGATTTACAGCCAGACGGTTCAGAGTGTTGATGATGGGTAAAGCGAAGAGTCGCGTGGAAGTTCTCACCTGTCTGATGTGGTACAGTTGCAGGGTCAGCCAGTTCTCTCCATGTATCCGTTCTTCATAGTATGGCTGGTCACTGATTGGTCTGTCTTCCTTGGTCCCGTAGGAGCTGGAGGCCATCAAAGCCCGGGTGAGAGAAATGGAGGAAGAAGCGGAGAAGCTGAAGGAGCTGCAGAACGAGGTGGAGAAACAGATGAACCTCAGCCCCCCTCCCGGTATAACCCCCACGGTCTCACAGTTCTCCTGTTTTCCTCTGGCTATCAATCCATGACGTCTTGTGATGTAGGACATATTTCAATGTAATTCATACCCAGCTGTCAGAGGTGCTGTAGGTAAGATTCTAGAGTTGTAAAGCGAGCAGATTAGGAAACTAAACGACCAAAAAATAATCCCCGCCCTCTCTACTTCTCTCCACCATTGAGAATGTTTGATTTCACCTACCTGTGATTGATAGGCAAGATGAATTCGCAGACAAATCACGGGAGAGATGCCCAGATTGGTTAGAAAGCAGACAGGAGCGGTCAGAAATCGTAATGGTCTCCTACAGAGGCAGGCACGGTCAATTCAAACACATACTCATAGCGCATTTCACATACTAATAGGTGACAGGTGGCTAGGCCATTTCTAAGAAACGACTCTTAAATAATGACACATCTTACGTACAGCACCTTTCAGCTTGTGCTCATGTTGGTGAATGTGTTTTCATTCTTGATCCTCTAGCCGGCCCCGTCATCATGTCCATCGAGGAAAAGATGGAAGCTGACGGCAGATCGATTTACGTTGGAAATGTAAGCATTTCTGTAACTCATTGAAAATGTACTCATCAGCCAGTGTCATTCTTTATTCAATTAAGTTGCAGTGTAGCTTGTATCTTGTATGTCTTTCAATCTCTATTCTTTAACGTACACTGTGGCTGTAGGTCTGTACAGACTCAGGATCTCTATTCTTTAACGTACCCGACTCAGGATCTCTATTCTTTAACGTACCCGTAGGGCTGTACAGACTCAGGATCTCTATTCTTTAACGTACCCGTAGGGCTGTACAGACTCAGGATCTCTATTCTTTAACGTACCCGTAGGGCTGTACAGACTCAGGATCTCTATTCTTTAACGTACCCGTAGGGCTGTACAGACTCAGGATCTCTATTCTTTAACGTACCCGACTCAGGATCTCTATTCTTTAACGTACCCGTAGGGCTGTACCCAACTCAGGATTTTCAAAGTTCTCGCGGGTTCGCCGGTTTAATCTAAAAAAGTTTCCACTCTAACACGCCATTACAGCAAGTTTAAGTGACGGTGTGATAAATCCAACCGCAACATTAGATGAGAACCCATGTTCATTTAAAAAAGAATGAATGTTACAAAAAGAAACAAATATTCACATCACGTAATAAAACAGCCAATATTATTTGTGTATCATATATAGATATATACTTATTTAGCTTTAAGCAGTAAAGGAGAACAAAGTTTTAATAAAACACTTTTAACATGAATGTGTATTAAAATCTCTGAATTAATTAAATAAGTGTTCAATAATAGTAAGCTAAAATAAATCAGTGTGAACAGATTAAACAATCAATTGAAATAAACAATTAACTCAAATAAATGGATATTAAATGGAGAAAACATTTAATGGATAAAAAATGACGCTGACCTGATGTCTTCGTTGCGACAGCCCTAATTCTCAGGGTAACCTGGAGGTGCTGTAAAGGAGCAGGGTGGTGCAGCTCCACCAGAACGTCCTTAGGGGAGAACCTCCATACGTTTTCAGATCATCTGGTGGAGTTAAGCAGGCTAATTACATTGGCCCTTTATCGGGGGATTTTCCACCGCTGCTGATAGAAGCCTGGACCTCCATGTCGGCCATTACCTCAGGCCACCCAATGATATCGCCTGATATGAAGTGATTATTGGCCTTGTGCTTTGGTTAGGTAACAAACACGCATCATTAAGGGTGAGACCTGTGAGTCTGCATGCTGTGCTACTGTCTGTGCTGACTCTCTGGGCCTCCCTCTTCAGGTGGACTACGGGGCCACGGCGGAGGAGCTCGAGGCCCACTTCCACGGGTGTGGGTCCGTCAACAGAGTCACCATCCTGTGTGACAAATTCACAGGACATCCTAAAGGGTACACTCCTGCTTTCACTGCATTATTGTGTTGTTCCAGTGCTGATAACCGACTTTATCCTGATGCAGAAGGAAAAAGTGAATTAAATTGTCGAATCACTTCTTGAGGGATAGAAATAGTAATCTAGTAATTAGGTTTCTGGGTTAAATATGTGTACTAATGGCATGCAGTGATCCGTATGTGAGTCGTGATTGGTTGTCGTTGGTTCCCCAGGTTTGCCTATATTGAGTTTGCAGACAAGGAGTCCGTCAGGACGGCCATGGCCCTGGACGAGTCCCTGTTCAGAGGAAGGCAGATAAAGGTGAGAACCTCAGCCAATGATCATACGCCTGCACCCCGAGCAGTCAGCACTCTGGGTGTTAGTTGGAATGGATCGTGTTTCCAATGAGAGCAACTCCCAACACCGCTCAAAACCGTGGCACACAGCGCTGAGTCCGAGTTCCCCACAAAGCACTTGCTCGTGAAATTTCAGGGGGGGCAATGACGTCATCTGATGTCCTCGCCACGACAGCCATATTTTGAAATGTAACATGGGGGTGCAGCGCGCTATTATAATTTCCGGGTAGAACCTGTGTGTGTGTGATCATCTCCAACGCTAATGCAGCTATGCTACTGAGTGGAGTCTGGTCCTGTGTCAGCTGGCTCATGTGAGGGACGAAGAACGCTGTGTTTCAGTGGCAGGCGCGAGCTAAATGCTCTCAGGCAGAATCGACATTTGGACAAATTCTCTTGGTTAAGGATGTTTTGGGGGCGCGGGGAGAGACGGGCCGCCTGTCTGATCCCCAGCCCGGTCCTATGAGGGCGCTGCAGGGCCAGGTGTCTGTGTTGTGACCGTCCTCGTCTCTCCAGGTGGGCGCCAAGAGGACCAACAGACCAGGGATCAGCACGACAGACCGCGGGTTCCCCCGCGCACGCTTCCGCTCACGGGGAGGAAGCTTCTCGTCATCACGTGCGCGCTACTACAGCGGCTACACCCCCCCCCGGGGCAGGGGGCGTGCCTTCAGGTGAGCCCCCACACCCCCCCACACTCCTGGTCACCCCATGCAATCAACACGCCCTCGGGTTAGATCACCCCCCCACACTCCTGGTCACCCCATGCAATCAACACGCCCTCGGGTTAGATCACCCCCCCACACTCCTGGTCACCCCATGCAATCAACACCCTCATCCAGTCAGGGCAGAGCGGTGTGTGTGGAGGCGGGTCCTCCAGAGAAGACTCCTGGTATGGTATAAAGGGGAGGACAGCCTGCACCCATAGACGGTCTGGTCCTATGGCAGCTCTGTGGAAGGGTTCCTATCACCATGTCTCCTTTATGAACGAAGGACAGGCCCGGTGGGATTCTGTCTGTATTGCACAGGAATTTTCCTACGGCAATGTTACATTTTTGTAACTGTTGTCTTGTCGAATTAGATGGCAGATACTGAACACTTGATATGGTAGCATCGTTTTCCATTGCACACATTCAACCTGTCACAGAACCACCAAGTTGCTTTGATCGGTAGAATGCATCCCTGTAACAAATGTTGCCATCAAATCCTTTGCCAAAACATTGGTTCCTGAACCCATGTGCATGCACAGTAGCTTCCATGCATGTACATTTGCCCCACTGTCACTGTTTGCTAACCTGAATGGAAGGTAGTATTCAGAGTAGCACAGAGGTTCTGTAACTTGTTTTAATGTTGCATTTGGTCATGTCATATCAGCACTGAGCTTAAGATGGAGTTCTGCTGATGTCCTTTTCCCTTTTTAATTTTTTATTTTCTTGAGTGGTTGGACAATAGATCAGGAATCAGAGCTCAGCCTTTTCTGCATTCCTGGGGCATCACGTACTGGTTGTCCTCCTGTAAACCTTCTGTTCTCTAGTCCCTGAAAGGCCATCAGGGCTCCACAGTGCGACCATTTTGCTCTCATATCCGAGTACAAATTCCCACGCGTGAACATGAATTTACATATTGCCACTTGCACATGTTCAAGTTGAATTTTTCTCTTTTTTTTTAAAATAAATTAAAATGGATCCCATTACTGACATAACATAACATCCCAGTAGAAGTTGGGAGCTGTACCTCCATAAATCAGTTTGCTCCATTTATCGCAATCAGGACCGGAGATTTGTGACAAAACTGCTTTCACAAGAATTACAAGATGACATTCTGAAACTGGACGCTCGTCACTCACCGCTCACACGATGTAGGGTACAGATTCAAGATTAAAGAACTTTATCTGTCACGTACACGCAGAGGAGGTACAGTCAAGTGCCACTGCTGACAGGATTGTGCAAAAACAGCAGTTACACTTAACAGTACGAGGGCAATAAGTAGAAGCAGCACTATTTTCCATAGGGATTAAATGGGGATATAAACAATGGGGAAAGAATATGAGTGTAGTGCGGTCGGCGCCCTGCGTGTGGCAGTAGAGAGCACAGCGAAAGGACTGGAAGGAAGCTCAAACGATGAAGAGTAAACCCTCTTGGCCCATTTAGCAAAGAGGGACATTGAAAATATCCAGTGTTTTGCAGTCAAACGCGTCTTGAAAGTAATATTTTAAAGACGTTGCAAATAATCTGTTACCCGCTCAGAGATGGTGCATTCCAAGGTGCATGTGCGTGTGCATCCCTGCAGCCTGACCCAGCATCCCCTGCTCCTGGTTCCTCCGTGGGGCGGAGGAACGGCTGGCTTCACCCCATCTGTCTTCATGTGTGGGATAGCCCGTAGAGAAGCAGTGTTCCCCAAGTGGTTGGCTGTGTGTGTGTGTTCTCTACATGCGTGTGCGTGGTATGACATGGGGG
>OOFG01041362.1:1520-15921 GCA_900323295.1 Molva molva
CCAAACAGTAGTACTTACTATGTAATCCAACTAAAAATCGCGAGTCATCTTGGCAGCAGGACAATGACAACATAGATTCAATACCACATCATTTTTCAATCTGCACATGATTAAAATAAGTGACTTTGACTGCTGAATACGAGGACTTGAGGCGTCCAACGTTGGTGGGGAAAACAAGTTTCACGTCTTCAGGTGACCAGTGAGGGAGACTCATGTAGAGATGGTCCCCACTGGCAGGGTGTGGCATCTGTCCCCTACGGTCAAACCATCAGTAACCATCTGAACCACCAGCTGAGACCACTGGTCTCTTATGCAATCTGGTGCCTAGCGGCACTTTGGTTCGCCGTTCATCACAGGTATTATGCAATCAACAAGTTCTGCTAGTGTTCTAGTATGTGTGTGTATGTGGTTGTGTGTGTATTCACATTATTTAGAGCAGCCTTAACAAAAACCCAACATAATTCATGTTGCCTATACACTTAACCATTTCTAATGAATTATGCTAAATATCACACCAAAAATACTATAGTTCTATTACAGGACAGGAAAAACAAACTTTAATTTCCTGGGTTTGCAGTTTAAGTATACAATAATGGCATTTCTTTATTCACGTGTGTTAGTAGAACTTCAATCAGCCTATATCTTCAAGTAGTAACAAATCTAAAAAAAGCCTATTCACCTTCTGAAGTTTCAGCGCTACCCTTGACGCTGCGCGGGGCGGTCGGTTTTCATGCGCAGCGTGGCAGGAACTGTCAGTGGTTGATGAGTGTTGGCTGAGCCCACCTCGGAGTGCCATCCTGACCCCGGCTCCTGCTGGGTCTCGCTCAGCTGGAGGAGGACGATGATCGATGATTTGTCATTCGGTGGGCACATCTAGTTGGCCTCGTTTCCACGGACGCCGACCTGTCACGCGGACTCATCGCTATACCGTGGGATCGTTTTTCCGGCTCTCCGCGCGTCGCTCTCTCTGACAGCCGATGGTCCGAGAGGCGGTGATAAAAAACTGCTGTTGGTTTAAGGAAACGCGGGGTTATGGATTCATTCTGTCAAGCGTGTGTACAAATGATTATTCATTTCTCAGCGGAACTTGTGGCGCCAATGATGGATGATGTCGCAAGGGGAGGATTTCCAAATACGCGACGCCATCATCAGTAAACAGTGTTTAGCTTCTTGATCTTTGAGCGATCTTCTTACCAGGGAACAGGGAGATTGAAGTCCACACTAATGGGAACCCGGCCTTGCTAGAGAAATACCAGAGCATCGGAAAATTCACTAAATGTAACTTGATTAAACTTAACTATTGGAAAGGCAGTGGGTCTCACATGGCCCAGATGACATGCCAACTCCGACTGGGGTCATTCCAGCACAACCAAAGGAAACAAGCTAATATGCCTGCAGAGAAAATGATACCGCGCAAAAATATACTTTTATACGCCAAATTGAAAGATGCTCTGGACACCTCGGGTATAATGAGGGAGAGAGAGGGAGAGAGAGAAGGAGAGAGAGAGAGATTGGGCCCATGCAGGCTAAAGCACAGCGGTCAGTAAAACCAGTACAAGGTCAAAGCTGTCATGGATACTACTTTAAATCCCTATGTGTGTGTGTGTGTGTGTGTGTGTGTGTGTGTGTGTGTGTGTGTGTGTGTGTGTGTGTGTGTGTGTGTGTTTGTGTGTTTGTGTGTGTGTGTGAGAGTGTGCGTGCATGCATCAGATTGCGTGCATTATTAAGAGACAGTAAACTGTCTCTTAATAATCCAGCAAGAGATATTATCTGGAATCCTATCTGTTAAATGATCTGGATTATGATATCCGCTGATATATGGATTACAATCTGGATTATAATCAGGATATTCCATATCTGTATTATCTGGATTCATATGTGAATATCAAAAATCCAATCTGAGTATATATATCTCCTCTGATGATGGAGTTTGAGCTACAGGTTACAGGTGAAAAAATTAAAAACTGCTCAGTATTTTTGCTGAGGGTGGAACCCAACCCTATTACTCTTTACCATTAATATCACAGTATGACTGTCAACTTGACTATATATCACTCAATAGGTCAAGTATTGCTCATGATCCTGCTCAAACTGCGACCTTACCCTGTCTTCTATAGAAATGTGTTTTGAAAGAGGAATCCAAGGTGCTTACCAGAGTGTTCATAATGCAAAAAAAAATACCGTTGGACCATTTCATTCAGAGAACCGTGATCCCAGTAAAGTTACTTTACTATTATTACTCAACTTTATACGCTTCACTTACACTGCAAACCAGGTTTAAACTATTTCAACCATGTCCGGCGTTGTTTCCAACACAAATATTTTTCCATTCATCCATATCATATAATGCACTTCTAACACATTTTTCTGTGCATTTGTAATTGTGATTAATCTTATTCCAGTTATTTTTGTACATCCCCTCATCTCTTGATGATCTTCGACAAAGACAAGAGGAAACCGGTATTTTCTGCCATCGAACACAAGGGAGACGCAGTAGGTGCTGGCAGACCCAACTCTCAGTGGATGGTTGATCCGCAGGGAATGTAATATTTAATGTAAGTGAATAACTTAAGCTCTGGATAAGTGTAACCCTGTGGGACAGTTACTACTAAGTAGTGACTAAAATACTTCCTATAGTATTAGTTCTGATTAACTGCTCTGTCTTCAAAAAGGTTTGAAAATGTTTCTGACTAACCATTAATAAACAGGCCTTCTAAAAAGGCCAAACTAATGAAGCACACTGTCTATATATAAAATGCTAATGAATCTTAAATACATTGCTAAACTACCCATCTAGGAAACACAGGAGAAAAAAGGGGGATTAATAAAATATGTGACAGATATGTTTATTTGAGAATTTTATGAAAAACTGCCACTGTGATGATTTGAGCGAATGGTTGAAGAGCAGGCCCAGGAGGAGCAGGCCCATGAGGAGCAGGCCCAGGAGGAGCAGGCCCATGAGGAGCAGGCCCAATAGGGGCAGGTCCAGAAGGAGCAGGCCCACGAGGTGCAGGCCTAGGATGTGCAGGCCCAATAGGGGCAGGTCCAGAAGGAGCAGGCCCAGTAGGTGCAGGCCCAGGAGGAGCAGGCCCATGAGGAGCAGGTCCAGGAGGTGCAGGCCCAGGAGGAGCAGGTCCAGGAGGTACACATCCGGGGGAGCAGGCCCAGGATGAGCAAGTTCAGGAGGAGCAAGTCCAGGAGGAGCAGGTCCAGTAGTTGCAGGCACATGAGGTGCAGGTCCAGGAGGTGCAGGCCCAGGAGGAGCAGGCCCAGGAGGTGTAGGCCCAGGGGGAGCAGGCCCAGGGGGTGCAGGTTTAGGAGGAGCAGGCCCATGAGGAGCAGGCCCAATAGGGGCAGGTCCAGAAGGAGCAGGCCCACGAGGTGCAGGCCTAGGATGTGCAGGCCCAATAGGGGCAGGTCCAGAAGGAGCAGGCCCAGTAGGTGCAGGCCCAGGAGGAGCAGGCCCATGAGGAGCAGGCCCAGAAGGTGCACATCCAGGGGGAGCAGGCCCAGTAGGTGCAGGCCCATGAGGAGCAGGTCCAGGAGGTGCAGGCCCAGGAGGAGCAGGTCCAGGAGGTACACATCCGGGGGAGCAGGCCCAGGATGAGCAAGTTCAGGAGGAGCAAGTCCAGGAGGAGCAGGTCCAGTAGTTGCAGGCACATGAGGTGCAGGTCCAGGAGGTGCAGGCCCAGGAGGAGCAGGCCCAGGAGGTGTAGGCCCAGGGGGAGCAGGCCCAGGGGGTGCAGGTTTAGGAGGAGCAGGCCCAGTAGATGCAGACCCAAGAGGTGCAGGCCCAGGAGGTGTAGGCCCAGGAGGTGTAGGCCCAGGAGGAGCAGTTCCAGGAGGTGTAGGCCCAGGGGCAGCAGGCCCAGGGGGTGCAGGTTCAGGAGGAGCAGGCCCAGTAGGTGCAGGCCCGGGAGATGCAGGCCCAGGAGGAAAAGGTCCAGGAGGAGCAGTTCCAGGAGGGGCAGGGCAAGGAGGGGAAGGGCCAGGAGGTGGTTATCTTAAATCGCTTCTCTTTTTTCCCAGATTAGAGAGCTCCTTCATACATCTCAAAATAATCTAAGAGGTCTAGGATGGTGTAGGTCTAGCAGGTGGTGCTAGGACTACACAAGTTGCAGATTCTTCTGACTCCTCAACCTTTCCCAAACAATCCATTCCTTCAACATACAGTGAACCCTGGTTCTATTAAAACACTATCTTTTTCCCGGAAAAGAGAGCTCCTTCATACATCTCAAAATAAGGTAAGAGGTCTAGGTTTAGGAGCAATAGGTCTTGGAGGAGGTCTAGGATGTGAAAATCCAGGAGGTGCAGATTCAGGAGGCACAGGTCTAGGATGTGCAGATTCAGGAAGTCTGTGCAGATGTAGTTGCAGAATAATTTGTCTCCTCAACCTCTCCCACCAATCCATTACTTAGATATACACTTAACCCTTCAATTTTACAGAACTCCTCCATACATCTCAAAATAGCCCGAACACAAAAGATAAGCTAGCAAAGCCTTCAGAGATACCTAAACTATTTGGACTAACTAGGAAAGCCTTTACTGCTACCTATACCACTACCTGAACTATCAACTTGCATAATCAAAAATAATACGAAGATAAGATAATGCTATTGAAGGACACATTCCTGTGGGGATGTTGGACCTGGATTTTGGGAAGGCATATATAATTGGTAAATTGTTATAACTGAAACTCCAGGCCGATTAACTGCCTGGTGTTTGTGTTCTGAAAGAGCCACTCTTTTATTCACCAGGTGTGATTTTTGGATGCCATCATTTAAGAAACGAAAACTCAAGATGTCATATTTGTCTACCCCTGTAGGAACACTTTCATGGTTCATGCCTTGTCAATGCCACATCATCTGTATGATGTAAATAAAACAAAGATACAAGCTTGTGTGTCTAAATGTGTTTAACACAATTTAAGGTAATACTGATCGATACTACTCATGCAGTATTAGCGTTCAAGAAGAGTCCCACTAAAGCAATCTGGCATGAAGAGATGGATTGCATGGAATTTGCATCAATTTATTGATTTTTGGGGGTAAAATATATTTATGAAAACATTGGAGATAATATGTAGTATGGCAGTAATATACAGTAATGAGCAGGAATATTCAGTAATATGCCGTAATAAGCGACACTGCCTCCCTCCCCTCCTCCTCCTCCTCCCACGTCCCCCGTGTCCATCATTTATTTATCCATGCCAGCCCTCAATTAGGAGCTGTAGTGGTGGGCCCCGGAGCATGATGATGACCCCAGGTGGGTCTGGCTAATGAACAGTGAGGAGGGGACCCTCCAACCTTCCCCATCACCCCCCACCACCCCTCATGTTTATTTCCAGTATTTAGCCCGAGCCGGCACCCTGAGGAACAGAGACAGAGAGACATGCAGGCCTGTTGAATAATAATCAGCTTCACTTAGTCTAGCCCTAACATCTCTCTCCACCACATTATCTCTTTATCTCTCTCTCTCTTTCTTCACTTTTCTCTAACAATTAAACTCTCTCACTCTCTCTCTTCACCTATGCCACTCTGTACCAAAATATATCTCCACCACCCACTCTATTCACCTTTCTCTACTGTATTACAAAAATGTTGCTGTCTCAAAATCTTTACTGCCATTACCCATCATCGTCTCTCTCTCTCTCTCTCTCTCTCTCTCTCTCTCTCTCTCTCTCTCTCTCTCTCTCTCTCTCTATCTCTCTCTCTCTCTACCACTTTACCTCTCTCTTGCTTTCTCTACCATTTTATTCAAACCTCTTTCTCTCTCCCTCTCTCTTTACCTCTCTCTCTCTCTCTTTCTCTAGAACTTATTTAGTTTCCTCTCTCTCTAGCTGTCAGTCAGTCTAGGTGCATCCCGGATGTGAGATGATGGATTGAGAGAATGAGGGGAAAGGATGAAGAGATAGGAAGAGAATGAAAAGAAAATGAGTGAGATGCGACACTCGGAGGGAGGGGGAGGAATGGGTTTGTATTTATTATCCGAACAAAACCGATGCAAACACACACTGCACAACAGCAGGCCTTGTTGTTGTGGTTATTATAGAAAGTAAACTAAAACAACCACAACTATAGTTTGATTATTTCAGCTGATCATTGATTATACAATTTGGTTGTTATGTGTGAGTACTGCACATCAAATTCCAAGTCAAACGTAGGGTAGGAAATGTACTGTTGCCTACCCTATAGGCAAGGTAATCTAGATTTAGAAAGTGTCCTACTGAAAAAATCCCACCCCTCCCTTCAGGCCTCTCTCAAAAGCCCCAAAAACACATGACTAGCTCACTAGCTCTAGCAATAGGTTGGACTAGCCTTGTGGAAGACTAGGTCATGCACAATGAGTGCACAGGCAGTGTGTGCAGGTAGCAGGGTTGTTAAGTAGACAGACAGTATAGGCCATCCAATCATTTAATTCGGTCCGATTGAAATGGCCTATTACAGGCCTGCGACAGCCACAGATACCAGTTTTTATTTTTCTCTTTATTTTGTCGGAGCATATTATTTATTTATTGCTGTCGCTGTCAGGATGTAAAGAGAATTTCAACAAATATGACATAAATGCATATTAAATACCCTAGCTTTAACATAGAGAATCGGACAACAGATATATTCGTTTTTTTCAAAAGCTTGCCAGTCTCTCTCTGCGGGCTGAGCCATCGACCATTCACTAAAATAGAACCGGGCCTGGACCGGCTGTGTCAGAGGGGACATACGGGCGTGGCACTCCCTGCCAGCCAGGCCTCTCTGGGGCTGGTGTTTGACCCCTCATACCTGCTGCTCCATTCAATATCATCTCAGGGACATATGAATCCGTGAAACAGCAGAGAAATGATCAGCTTGAGGCATAATTCATTAATCCAATAAATTATCAATAACCTGAGGCATAGTTGAATACGTTGTCCAATAGATTGGCCAAAAAGTTATCCATTGACGTATTAAGACATATTACACCAAGAAATACTGACGCAATCCATCATAAGGGTATCAAATTGTGTTTTATAAAAACGGTTTATTTAAAAGGACAACATTTGTATTAAGACAATTTTTTGAATTACTTTTGCAGTTTTGTTTTATACTTCATGAATGTCTCAGACCTCTTTCACAGCAATAGACGGCTATCAGGATAATCTGGTGTTCATGGATCAAACATAGTAATATTTACTAATCAAGTAGCAGATGCTTTTATCCAAAGTGACATAAATTTGTATATACAAGTAGTCACCTCTGTGTCTCGGTGTGTCTGATGTGTACACGTGTGTTCGTCAGTCCACGTGTATGTATGCAAGCCCGTTTGATAGATTTCCGTCAGACATTAGTATTTTCCAACATCATATTGCTGTTGATAGACCAGTTTCATTGGTCTATCAACCAAAGAAACTGGTCTTGGCCCTTGTTTGTAGCGACCCTCTGCTATTGGCCTCCCGGAGCTCCTGAGAGGAGAACAGTAGTAAATACAGGTTGTGTCAGACAAATGTCCACCTTCTGTGAATTCATACCCCAACTTGTCATGTTTTCGTATATATATACTCCACACACACACACACACAACACAACCATACACAAAGAAAATTACAATTTATTTTTAGGTATTTATTTATGTTGAAAAACGATTGTACTCACCCCTTAAACCAGGAAATCCTCTCGGACCTTCAACAGAGAAAACAGATCGACAACCTTAAAGCAAAATTCCTATACATTATAATTTAGTCCAATATTCTATATTGTAGAACATTATAGTCCTATACATTATATTGTAGTCCTACATTATAGTACATTATAGTCCGAAATTTTATATTATAGTCCTTTATTATATCTTATAGTACATTATAGTCAAATACATTCAATTATGGTCATATAACATATATTGTAGTACATTATAGTCCTATACATTATAATATTGTCTTATATTATAAATGATAATACATTATAGTCCTTTATTATATGTTATAGTACATTACAGTCCAATACTTTATATTTTAGTCCTATATTATATATGATTGTATATTATAGTCCTATACATTATAATATACTCCTATATTAGAAATTATAGTACGTTATAGTCCTGAACATTATAATATATTCCTATAGCATCATTATAGCACATTATAGTCCTATATATTTTATGATAATCCTATATTATATATTATGGTACATTAAAGTCCAATACATTATATTATAGTCCTTTGTTATATATTATAGTCAATTATAGTCCATAACATTATATTATAGTCCCATATTATACATTATAGTACATTATTGTCCTATGTATTATAAAATAGTCCTATATTATACATTATAGTACATTATCATCCTATGTATTATAAAATAGTCCTATATTATACATTATAGAACATTTTAGTCCTATATATTATATGATAGTCCTATATTATATATTATAGTACATTAAAGTCCAATACATTATATTATAGTCCTTTGTTATATATTATAGTACATTATAGTACATAATATTATATTATAGTCCCATATTATATATTATAGTACATTATAGTCCTATATATTATAAAATAGTCCTATATTATACATTATAGTACATTATAGTCCTATATATTACAAAATTGTTCTATATTATACATTATAGTACTTTATAGTCCTATATATTATATTATAGTCCTATGTTACACATTATATTACATAATAGTCCTATATATTATAAAATAGTCCTATATTACACATTACATTACATTATAGTCCTATACGTTTCCCTCTTGAATGTGTATGTATAGATGGGTAATCAAAAGGACCATGTTAAATGGCACTGTGGGTGATTCTAATGTTCTGGTTCTGAAGAGATGGACTGACCCTTTGGTCCTTCAAGTCCAGGAATCCCTGGTGGTCCTAATGCTCCTTTCTGACCCATAAGTCCACGGACACCTGTCAGGTATATGGAAAATAATCAAATGCACAAGCTATACCAAGCTATATGTGAAAACAAATACTGAAAGCATTTGCTCTTTATGCAAATACAAACACGTTGCATACACACTATCAAGAATACGCCCACATACACACATATGTGCACGCACGCACGCACACACAAACACACACACACTCACACTCACAACCTACCTCTATCACCTTTGGCTCCAGTTATTCCACCTGGTCCAGGAAATCCTGGATTAGAACACATGGAATATAACACGTTATGGAGCTATCCCTCCCTTATCTTGACCACACCCAACCCCTACCTTTACCACAAACAACACTTACCTTAATCTAACCCAACCATACCAAACCCTAACCTTAACAACACAACCCTTGCCTTAACCACACACAAGCCTTACCTTAACCAAACACAACCCTTACCGTAAACACACAAAAGCCTTACCTTAATCAAACACAACCCTTACCTTAACCACACACAAGCCTTACCTTAACCACACACAACCCTTACCTTAACCATATCAAATCCTTAACTTAACCACACCCAAGACCTACCTAAACCACACCAAACGCTTACCATAACCACACCCAGCCCTCATAATAACAATATTCACTATTATTCAATATGTTGTCCACACAACCCTAATTGGTTATTGAGGACTGATAGAGGTGCCAGAGATGTGTACAGGTGTCTTACCTTGTTTTCCAGAATCTCCCTTGACAGAAGCTCCTGGAACACCTTGTACACCTGGTGGGCCTTCTGGGCCAACAAGACCAGGAGTGCCTGCATGGCACACACACACAGACACACACGCACACACATTCACAGACACACACACACGCACACACACACACATGCATGATATCGCTGCAAGGGAAATAAAGGCAATCACAGAGCTTATTATATTTATTTAAAATGTAAGTGAACCCCCTGTTTCAGCTTGAATTCGAACACTATGAGATTTTAGGCTAGAACACGTCGTTGAGTATGAGATTTATAATCAGCGATCTTGTATATGTAATGGCCACTCTGTGGCATTATAGTGTCCTGGAAGTTTAACCCTCTGGGAAGCAGTCAACTACATTAACCAATCCCCCGACGGAGCTCTGCACATCCACACACACCGTGGTGGTGGCACATCCACACACACCGTGGTGGTGGCACACCCTCTCGTAGTGGGTGTCTCTTCGTCGCGAAGTCAAAGTGCCCCTGACAAGGCACCTCTTTGTAACGAAAACAACCAGACTTGAGTTTGGAGCCGAATAGAACAATCTTATTTGCGTATCAGTAACAAAATGACAAAGACTACTATGTTCAAGATCATAGAAGACATACATGCACACGTTTAAAAAATAATAATAATAAAACAAAAAAGGTATACTGGCACTTTTGACAAAAATGTAAAGTTTAAACTGACATTTTCCATCTCTACTATGTGATCTGAAATTTAACAATGACCATATAAAACATACAAGAGTTTTTAGGCCTATTCATTGGTCTGTTTGATTTGAATGTGGACATGATAATCCATTCAATTAAACAGAGAAATGACATTAAACAGAGAAATGTCTACGTGGTGGGAACTATTTCCACGACCAATTATGCATGTAAGCAAACCTGCTAAAGTTATCTATTGCATGTGTAACTGGAGGTGGTGCTCGTTCGTCAGCCATGAGAAATGATATGTCTCCTAGCCCGTCTACGAGCATATTAAATATGGATCAGGGCCATAATTTATCCACAGGTGGCCGAGAGCAGGTTGTGTTCACTGACAGCATGCACGTGTTTGCCCTGAGAAGGATGAGTGTCGAAGCAAGGCTCAGAGTGAAAGACATCTGGTATTTCATATTTTTCACACGTAATTACCTGTCCACCTTTAAACAAAGAGTCTGTGGCTCACCCAGGAAGCTACAGGCAGAATGCTAAAAGTTGGGAACGCTTACAGTGATGAAGCTATAAGCTAACTATTGGGACAGTCAGGAAGCTAAGCTATCTGTTGGGACATTCAGGAAGCTTACCTACCTATAAGGACAGTCAGAAAGCTAATCTATCTGTTTGGACAGCCAGGCAGCTAAAATAAAAGTTGGGACAGTCAGGCAGCTAATAAGCTATTTGTTGGGACAGTCAGGAGGCTATGCTATCTGTTGGGACAACCAGGCAGCTAAGCTATCTGTTGGGACAGTCAGAAAGCTATAAGTTACCTATTGGGACAGTCAGAAAGCTAAGCTATCTGTTGCCACAGTCAGGAAGCTATGCGATAAGTTGCGACATTCAGGAAGCTAAGCTAGCTGTTGGGGCAGTCAGATAGCTAAGCTATATGTTTGGACCGTCAGGCAGATAAGATATTTGTTGGGACAATTAGGAAGCTTATAAGCTATCTGTTGCGGCAGTCAGAAAGCTAAGCTATCTGTTGCCACAGTCAGGAAGCTACGCTATCTGTTGCGACTGTCAGGAAGCAAAGCTATCTGTTGAGAGAGTCAGGAAGCTCAGCTATCAGTTGGGACAGTCGGTAAGCTAAGCTATCTGTTGGGAGAGCCAGGTATCTAAGCTATATGTTGGGGCAGTCAGACATCTAACTTATATGTTGGGACAATCAGGCAGGCATGCTATCTGTTGTGAGAGTCAGGAAGCTAATAAGCTATCTGCTTGTTCAGTTAGGAAGCTTTGCTATCTTTTGGGACAGTCAGGCAGTCAAGATATGACAGTAAGGCAGCTAATAAGCTATCTGTTGGTATAGTCAGGAAGCTAAGCTATCTGTTGCGACAGTCAGGAAGCCAAGCTATCTTTTGGTGAAGTCAGGAAGCTAAGCTATCTGTTGGGACAGTCAGGTAGCTAAGTTATCTGTTTGGACAGTCAAGAAGCTATCTATTGGGATGGTTAAGAAGCCAAGAGGAATTAAAGGTTGCTAAGTTAATAAGCTAATCAGTCAGGAAGCCAACATAAAGGAAGCTAACAAGGGGAGCTAATAGATTGGAACTTAACAGTCAGGTAGCATACTGGACAGAACTGTAAATACATTGAGATTAAATGTCAATGCAATCTCAATTAGGCATTGACATTGAGCATTTCTTATTAAACTATCCAAAATAACATTTTATTTTGAAAAACAGTTAGTTAGAGGATCATGTAATTTTCATGTGTCATAAGGACACTCATACTGTTAGAAGCCTCTTACCAGCTATTCCAGGCAATCCATTTTGTCCTGCTGGACCTAAGACAACAGAAAAAGATTAGGGTTTAATGTTCTTGTGTTCATTCTCTGTCTCGAAACAAATCCCTTTTAAATGTTGCAAAAGTATTCCCCTTCGCCTTCTGTATAAAACATACAAACGCAGAATGGTTGTTCAAACTTTAAAGGATTTGGCCGTTTTGCTAATACCCCAGGTTAACTGTTGACATTGTCTATGTCGAGATGATCAGCCCTGATTTTTTTCAACTCCAGCCATCAAATGGCCAGCCATTTACATCCATTTTATTCCAAACTAATGTTAAGCAGCTCCCATAGCTGTATCTTTGTTTTGTCCAACACAAGTTAGCGCATATGAACTGCCCTGGCTAGTTAGTTTTCTCCAATAGAGCCAACAAACACGTTTGATCATGTGTTAACACACCACTGTGCGTGCTCACGGACTTGTGCGGAGTTAGTGGTGGCTGCATTTTAGGCAGTGTGATAAAGAATTCTGGGTTCAGGGCAACATTTCAATAAGTTGTGAGGGTAAGTGTAGGAGGGGGTGTTTTTTAGCTGATTGGAACGCCACCTAAGCATTCACTTCTGAGTCAAAATGAAGTGCTCATTTCCCAGTTGTATGAATCTACATAGAACAAGACGGTCAACTGAACTAAAATATAACTTTTTCCCCACTGAGCCAGTCCATTGCAACAGGTTGGTTGAAGCAATAAAATATCCACAGTTCGATCCAAAATTCTCAACTGGCCCTAAGTCTGTGAGCATATGCAGTGGCGTGTAAACACAGCTGGTTTGTGGGCACTATTTGAGATAACTACCTAGCCAGGGCATTTCGCATGCACTGAATTGGGTTGGACAAAACAAAGATACAGCTATGGGAGCGGCTAAACACTTGTTTGGAAAAAAAATGCATGTCAATGGCTCGTCAATTTTCCAATTTCGGAATGCACATACACCGTGAGAGGGGATGAGTTGAACTAAAAACATGCTGGATTTACATCCCGACAAAGCCAATGTCAACAAATAACCTGGGGTCTTAGCAAACCGGCCAAATCCTTTAAGCCGAGAGCGGAGGTAGTAACAAAGCCAAATCGACGTCTGTGTAAAACGGGTGAACTGGCATAGCGGGACAGGGGGTTGACATTTTGATGATGCCACCGTGGGATTAAAACCTCTCTGAAGAACAAATAGAGTAGTTATCAGCTAACTATAGCTCAGACAACGCTCCCTTCTTTTCTTCAGTTTCTCCTCCCAATGTGTTTCTGATCGCAAAATAACGTTTCTTGCATAAATCCACCATTTTAACATTACGCATCCACATGTGTGGATGCACAGGAATGTATACGATGCACAGGAACTTTGCTTGCATTTGAAGAGTGGTATAAATGTGCACAGCTAGCAAAAGCACCTCAACACCTGTCATTATTGTTTAGAAAGAAATGTCGCTGTCTGACGCATATGTTATACGTTCCATTAGATGCAGACGCTGTTGTGTTACACATCACACCTCTGATTCCGGAAGGCCGGCCTGCTATGTTAAAGCACACATGCATAACACGCATTACGCCGGCTTTGTTTGGTTCTGTGTAAAAAAGCAAACTCTGCATAATGTGGATAGTCTTTATGGCAATATTGCGGGATCTCTGTATAAAAGTGGTCACACACACACACACATATGTATTTTTATATTTATATATATATATATTTATAAATATCTATATATGTAGGAGCCTAAATGCAGTTTATGGATGTTTTGTCTGATTAGCATGCAATAACTTAAGTTTGGTCAGTCATTTACATGGTTCATTGATTTAGAAGGAATTAAAAATAATATTTACAGTATTTACAGGTTGATGTATTTACAGTTCATATTTACAGTAATGCAATAAGTAAATAGTTTATTCTTTGCACTTAAAATGTGTGTGGATAATTTCAAATGTATACAATCTAATTTATAAGGGAATAGTTATCTATGACCGTTGCTTCCTATTAACTGCATCTTTAATTGTTTTTTGTTTTTGTTTTGTTTTTCGATACTCTCGCGTAATGAGAGTTTTGGTAGGAATCGGGAGGTCAGTCAGGTAGACGTGAGATTGGAGCCTTTGACCTCTCTCTATCTCTCAGGAACGATTCTTGCTTGTGTAATTCGATAACTTTGGAAATGGACCAATGTGTTGTATACATTTTTTTGGTACAACCGAGTGGTCTCTATCCACTTCTGTGGTTATTGACGTGGATTAGGACGAGGGGAATAGCCGGAGCATCACGCTAAGGCTTCATTCATTTGGAAACTACAATATATATACA
>OOFG01042355.1:3479-16311 GCA_900323295.1 Molva molva
TATATATATGTTCAGTACAGCAATACAAATATTATTAAAAGGGGAACTTAATAGTAGTGGGACTTTATTATACTACTATATTCACAGCCAGTACAATGACGACTATCGATAACGTCAGTGTGTTGATGCTGCTGTAGCCTTTATAAGGAAACAAAAAACAAAGATATTTCTTTCTCCCAACAGTTGAGTATATTTGTTTATTTACCAGGGGCAATGCACAACACAACAGTTTGCCAGAGTTAGCTATATTTACATCTGCATACAACTGGTTTCTTCAAAAGCTTCTGCACATAAGACTGAGATTAATACATTAATGCAAAGGAGACCATCAAAAAGAACCATCTTAGTTGGCTAGGTAAGAAAACCTCAGAACACAGGGTGCAGGGTTTTTTGTGCGAGATTCTACACCCACCCAAATTTGTCATCATGTCAACTCCGAAGAAGAGAAGGACACCATAATTATTCTCAACTGACACACCGGGCAGAGAGAGAGAGAGAGAGAGAGAACGAATTTGTGGAGGCAGAGATTCAAAAACAGGAAAACATTTGCAAAGTTACAGTAATTGACGCAAACAAACAAATAAAAGATGGCGTGTTTAGAGACAAGGGCCATTCTGCTTGAAAGATTTGTGTGTTTGTATTCTACAGAACAATTTAATAGTACAAAACAAACACATATGAACCGCTTCTAGCCAGACTCTGTGTGATGTGCAGTTTTGAAGGTAGTGTATGAACGCGGCAGTGCTGATTTATGACATACTACTGTGTGTTGCTGGCTGCTGTGCTCCCATCACTGGGTTTTTTTCAGAGTTCAGAAAGTCTATCCGACAAACAAACAAGATAACTGACCGCTGTTTAAATATAAAATATCATGCCATTTAGTGGACGCTTTTAATCAAGACAAATCAGACACCACAGAAAACCACTTTCAAACTCCAATTTTCTTAGCAAATGTTTAATACATGGAAGGACTAAATGTAACCGTACTACATGTACACCCGTGAAATAGGTGTAATTGTATGCTTTGAAAGTTCACTAATGCAGACATATGTTTGTACTGATAGTGAAGCATTAATTAAGAGCATGTCGATCAAAATAAACCAAACAAATACGATTAATTACAAATCATAATGGATAGAATTATATACCGAAGAACAACACAAAAAGCTGATAGATTGGTCATGCC
Organism: Molva molva; assembly: GCA_900323295.1. NCBI lineage: Eukaryota > Metazoa > Chordata > Actinopteri > Gadiformes > Lotidae > Molva > Molva molva. The sequence continues at coordinate 4,666 of OOFG01042355.1, forward strand.
CTAGTTATTGTAGGTGTAAGTGTTTAAATTAAAAAGTGTTTAAAATGGCATAATTACATAATAACCCATGTCAGTTGCTTTAGTTGTTATTTTGTATGAAAGGCAACTGTCTCACCAATGTACAACACATATGACCTTTAATGCATGGTTGTATATGAATAACATTTTTGGAATTTTTAATTAGTACCCATAACACTATATTACATGTTTCTGCATATAATATTTCTACTCATTTCTGGAGTCAAGAGACTCCATTGAGCCGCATCATAATTATAACCTTACATTGGGATCTTTTCTGTGCTTTTGATTAGCGGTTCTGTATTCAGGGGTCTGATTCTCTGATGCATGCATTTGTTGCCATCACAAGAACATGTTATCTCTTCGCTTAGCTGAACTTCCCTTTTGAATTATGTATCTTTTAATGATTGCCCTTTAAAGCCCAAAAGCAGCTGTTGCAAGTCCACTTGTCTCCAAGAAGTGTAGATATTCCTCCCCTCAGGTGGAGTGAATAGTGAGTAGCGGGCTACGATGTGTTGAAACTCGTGGGTTATACATAATATATTAGGAAACATGGGAGTTTCTGGTGTCATATGAATGTGCACTGTTTTATTCGGTTACAATTGGTGTCTTCTTTTAAAGGTTTTATTTCAAAACAACACAAAGCCTGACTTGCCTGACTTCACGTGCAGTGCATAAAAGAGTTCATTATGTGGCACAACATCCAAGCCTGGATTTAAATGTAAACGTAACTAAACTCAGATTGTATATCCAGGGTTGGAACCAAGCATGGTCAGGCAGCCTAGCTTCTATGCACACCAGTGTTTCCCCTAGGATTGAGTTGTAGCAGCGGTGCTCCCCCCCCAAAATATTTTGGTCTGCTCAACACAAAATATAGTGTCTGCTCAACACTATATTTCGTTTTCAATCAAATTTAAGCACTTCACACGCAATCACGAGCGAACACGCACAACATTTTCAATGATAAAATTTACGTGTCTTTACGGGAATCCAGGTATCTAAATGTAGTGTATGTTTTTCTGAGGTAAAATGTTCTGAGGTAAAGCTTTCGGTGGCCCTCGCGCATGCGCTAGCAGTAGTCATTCCAAGCGCATCTCTCAGATGAAAACGATACATTTCAGATAATTACACCGCAGAACCCGACGAACATTTTGATGTACAATATAAAACCTTAAAAGTGAAGGCTTTAAAAGTTGCAGTACTGTTTTCCGATCAGTGAAGTTTCTTTTTTTTTTTATAATTCTGAATCCATGAACGCTTTTACTGTTGACATCTTCCCGATGCTAAAGCGTTGTGTTGACTGCCAGGTAAGCACAACATTTCTCGTTTACGTCTCTACTCACAAGTGTGTGAATTGACCGGGATATTACAGTGATTAACACTGCCAGTGATGGCAGACGTTTTTATCCAAAGCGACTGTTGCGCAATAAGCGCAAAGGGATACAAAGTGCTCGTTATACGTTCGTTTCTAAAGAGATAAGACGGAGCTCTCTCCCCTCCTCTCCCCTCCTCTCTCTCCTCTCTCTCTTCTCTCTCCTCTCTCTCCTCTCTCTCCTTTCCACTCGTCTGGGATTTTAGCAGCGGCGCTCAAATTTTCTAAATGCATATAGGGGAAACACTGCACACCATATCTGGAACAGACATCTGAGGTCTGCTCAACACTATATTTCGTTTTCAATCAGTTTTCAATCAAAATATTAATGGCTGTCCTTAATCGAATAATACCATTACTGTTAAGCAGAAACTTTTATCCAAGTTGCATCTCCAGTGATTTATATGTATGTCGTTTAGGAGCAGGAAGATGTTATATCGCGTGGGGCAAGCTGGGGCCTGTGACACAAATTGGAGGCACCGCAGGGATCAGCTTCCAACCACTACTGATCCCAAAACTCAAACCAAAGACCAAGAGACTACAGGAGGGAGAACCATGAGTGTTGACTGGGGCAGCTGAGGAGACAAGGAAAGGAGATCCAAGCTGGAGAACTCAACACTACAGGCACTGTGAACCATGGCCTAAAAGAACTGAGGTGGAAGATGAACAAGCTGTCTGCAGACAAACTCTTTCAGATTACTGACATCATCAGAACAGTACCCAACCTTGACCATTCGCGGGTATATATGAGGCTGAAAGATGTTTTGATTGCATATGTACATATTTACATTGTAAAGCACTACTTGATTTATATGATGAGGGTGTAACTCAGTTACTCCACTTGCAAATCACTATTAATGACCAACATTACATTAATGATTGTTGCCAGACGTTTGTCAGCTGACAGTCGGGTGAGGCTAGTGTATCAACCCCAGGTCTGTCAAATGTCCTCCCAACATGTCAACCTGAAGTGGTAGAACAGCCTAGTGATGATACATCTCTTTCTGATTCAGTTGATTTGCAGATGCATGAGTATAATGACAGTCAATGGCTGACTAAGACGCTTTGGTTTAGAAAATAGCTGAGTTAAAACCAACATCCATCTTTGGCAGCCGACACCATTCACACAATTGACCAAGCATATCCTGTAGTACCACTCACACAGGGTTTAAGCAGCAATTCTCCACCTCTTACCACAACTGTTATCCATCACAATCTAATTACTGACACTGCAGCTCCATCTGAAAATGTTGTTTCCTTAAGTGACCTTTCATTCCTGCAGCAGAAACAAATTGCTTTGTGGGCAAGTAGGCGACAATATTTCTGACATTAGCTACCAAATTTTATGTAAACAAATAGAAGATGAATTCAAGGCAAACGACACACAGAGTGAGATGATACAAAGTGTTCATCAAGCGAAGGATAGTTTAAGGGCATGCTCATCATCAAAGACAGACTCATAGCTACTGAGCTAAAGTTTCCTGTGTTCACACCTAAGCGAGAAAAGTGGCAGAAAAGTATTCCAAGAGCTAATGAGTGCGACGCAGCATGAGCAGTAGAGCACTCAACAGTTCAACCAGTTCTACTCAAAGTACCAGGGCCTCCTCCCTAAACACAGTGCCTCTGCAGCTGTACGGAGATCATGGCCACGCCCCAAGCTCGCAAAGCAAAAGTGCATTCTGGATTTACGAGGCTGCTAGCCCGGCACAAATGTATGTCCTCTTACTAAATTACTGATTTCTCGCCATAGGAACATTGAAAAAAATGTATATGCAGTGATTGTGTAACAGAAAAGCCCTGCAGCAATGTCACCGTGTGACATAGAAGCGTCTAAAGAAATCGAGTTTAGCTGCGGCAAAGTTAAGTCCTATACAACATTTTAAAATAGGACCTCAGGTGTGTTGTGCATCACCAATAGACTTTTTCTAACAATATCAAAGTGTCTTAGGCTGTAGTTTTACTTTAAGTTGAACACTAACTGAAGAGGTTATGTCTATCATTGGTAGAAAGTGCTATTAATACAGTCGAATTATAAGGAATATATTATATGTTAAATGTGATGACAATATGGAAAGTAAATACAATGTTTGTGTTATAAATAATTATAATGTTCAAAAAACCTTTAAAAATAAAGGTTTATTGATCTGATAATTAATCTGTAAAACAAGAAGTTGGTCAATAAAGACAGTGAAGAGCCTGCATAAAAATCACAATTCAAGACTTCCGTCTGCCTTATATTTCCGTTTTAAACAGATTATTGTCTGTTGTGCTCATGCCATGCCTGGGACCTGTAACAATAGCACGCGTGCATTTTGAAATATGTCCGCTTCATTACCCCCCCGTGATGATATCCAATCGCCTTGCCAAGAGGCAACTCGTCTTGCCAAATGCAATTGCCTTACCCTGCCGTTCACTTTCAGTCCCAATCAATGGAATTCATTTCAACGTGGCACAAACAATTCACATCAAAATAAAGGCCAAGTCAAAACATTGAGCTTGAAAATGAAAAAAAGGCTTGATGAAGTCTTCTACAATATGGTTTGCATTTAATCATGACACTGTAAATGTGTGTGTGAGAGAGTGATTGAGTGACTGTGTGTGTGTGTGTGTGTGTGTGTGTGTGTGTGTGTGTGTGTGTGTGTGTGTATGGATGGATTTTGAAACACCAAAAGGGATCATATTTATCTTTGTGGTTTGGTTTATATTTTATTTTCAGCATGAGTCTGCCTCTTGCCACAACAGATATTCCAAGTATAAATTCCTAAAAAAAACGAATGAATAAAAAAAATAAAATAAATAAAACAACTATCTTCAGCAACCTGTTGCCTTTTTCCCAGGAAGTGGTCAGTGCCTCCTCATATGCAATCATCATGTTGAGTGACTCGTCTGATCTGGGCTTCACAGTGAAGCAACTCTGCCGAGAGGGGAAGGACTTTCATTGTCAATAGTGTATCCGTCCCCATACTGTTGCAACAGATACTGGAATCGTGTTTCTGAAGGAACGCCAGCTTCAGAACGGGTGACGGCTTCAGTTTCAATAATGGCTTGCAAAGTGTCGCAAAACCTTGGGGAATTAGTGCTTTTGATTTTGCGGTACATATTCATTATGAACGTTTAACATGGGGCCTTAGAAGCAGACATTTGCCAAATGTAAAAATTGGTCGATAAAACACTGCTTTGATCCCTTATTGCCGTCAGCTGGTGGGTCACATTGGATATCTGAAAATATAAGTTTTAAAAAACAGACCAAACAATATAACCTACATACAGAAATTAAGTATGAGAGAAATAAAAAAAAGGCTTCCATTTAAAACATTTTGTAGAGTAGACTAAGGTAAATTACCCCAGTTATTGGGCCAGACAGTTTAGAAGACAGATGGAGGAGCAGGCAATCCGTAAAAAAAAAAAATCGGCCTCACCAAACATCACCTGAAGGCTTCCACATAGAACTCATAGAGCGGGTCACATGACTCGGCTGTCTAAATCACCTCCCCATGATGATCGTCAACCGTCCTTTTTTTGACAACCAACCGATGAATGTGATAAATTAGGCAGTGTGCCTTTTACACTAATTGATATATTATATGGCAATATTGGACCATTATTCATTTAATTTCAGTAATAATTTGGCTGGACTCGTGGGAAAGGAAACAGAGAATACTGTGTTTTATTCGGTTCATCCTTACTATTATGTTTGACGTTAATTCCAGTCATTGTGAATTTATGTTAATTCCAATTTTACATTACTTTTAGCACATTATTTAAATACGTATTAAACCCACGTGATTAAAGTGTCTTCTGTGCCAAGCTATCTGACGATAGCTATTACCTGTTCACCCTTCATCTCACTCTTCAGTTGCAGCCGGTTTCCCATTTTAACATACAGTATGTTCGTACAAAATGGTTTAACCCGCACTAATGTTTTAGTGGTCATATCACACACAATTGGCCAATCAGCTGGCCCCACTAATCTTCAGAGGGACTTTGAGATTATTTAGTCTATTAGATATTGGATTTGTAATTGAATACTCTGATGATAGTTGAGATGCTAAAATAGCATTTTGTTTATAATTACTATCACCTTAGAGTCTGAGTATGCATTGGTGATCAATTCTTCTTGACATGTATTGCCCTCTTCATCAGTAAAGTCTAATTTTTCAATAATTAGCCATTTAATGGCCAATTGCTGCCACTCTATTAGATACACTGTAATTAATTCCATTTTAAAAGTGTTATCTGTGGCCTGCATTTCCGTAGTAGTATATCAGTACAATTTTCTGATTTTCGGATAAGTACAATACAGAGGTTTCCTTTAAGTACAGCAAAGAGAGTGTGAAAGCTGTATTGCTATTATTTTGATAATCCAGTCAAGTCCGCATTTGTCTACTCAAATACTCCCATCTCAGGGCTTTAACAAAAGCCGCTAACAACTGCTTCTATGTGCCTGCCCCAGCTGATTTTGACGAAATCGTTGATAAATTAAAAAAATATTCTCTGACTTTGAAACAGTAGCATTATGTTGTTGTTATTAGCCTTTCTGAGGCTATTGCATCGATAAATTTTATTTTATGAAAATAATTGCCCCGTTCCGAATTTTAGCAGCCCCCTAGGTCACTTCATCCTGGTGCTGGCCTGCTCCGACTTAATGAAGGAATCAGAAGAGGAGACAAGACAACAGTCTCCTCAGGCCTGGAGAAGTGGTAGGACAGGCTCTTGTGAAAGTTCTCCTGGGCCTCTAGCTCACTATACAAGACGTCTATGACTTGTTATACCCGCCGTAGATCTGAGTGTGACAGCTGTCAGCCTACCAAAGGAGATTTTAAATAATCTATGCTGCTCACTAGGTGCCCGCGATCAAACTGCTCCTCCTCCCCCCCCACACACAACCATTCCGGCTGTAAAGCAACGATCGAAAGCCATTAATGATAAAGGTCTGTGGAAGATGCAGCCAGGCAGATCTGCTGAAACTAACTCATTATTACAGAGTAGACCAAATGGATTCCATCATTGACATCTCAGAGGCTTGTTCAAGCCACCGTCGACAGCAGGAAACTCCTGCAGCACATGCTGAAGACTCTATTCTATGCTAAAGTAGAACATGTTTAGCAGAGCAGTGTACTTAGATATCTTTGGACGTTTGGCGTTTTGCCCAAGGATGCCTACACTGTAACAAATTGATGTAAATTTACAGTTAATTTCTAACAACAGTGTACTGCATTTCTTAATTACAGTTCATAGCTGTGAATTGCAATGTTTTCTGGGAAATGTACCATTGAAGACCCTGGCCATGAATGGGATATGGCTGAGAACTAACGTTATGTGGTGTGATGTGGCTGAGAACTAACGTTAGTTCGCTATAACAGACTTGAGTGCAAAGTGAGCCAAAGTGAGCTGTATGACCTTATTCATTGAAAGTGTTATATTCCACAAATGAACGTGGTCGGGTCGGTCTCTCATTGGATCTCGGAGATGGTCCATCTCTGGCGCGGCTCAGCACAGCTCGACACAGCTCACCGCGTTTAGACTGGTAGTGGAAACGCAAATCAGTGCTGCACGGTACGGACTCGTCGCGGCAAAAAGTGCTAATGGGAAAACGGCGTAAGGGACACAGCATGAGAGACCTGGGGTCACTTATGGCGTTTTTCCATTTGCACTTTTGGCTGTGCTGAGTTGTACCGTGCCGCACTGATTTGCTTTTAGATGGCTGAAATCTACATTCAACTGTTTTTTCCTTTTATCAAGAACATCGTTTGGCACTCGGGGAAATATTATGTCCGTGTAACGTGTAAACAAGACTAATCTGAAATAAACCTCTCTCAATGAGCTATTGAGATTAGGAAGCAAAAAGTGAGGAACATTGCATGTCAAACTGAATTCATCATCGCTGTTATCATTGTGTGTGTTTTCTGTCTGTCTGAAACAACCTACCTGTATTAAATGTCTCCTAAACGAATCAATACAATCTTACGGATGCTATAATATAAAGATAATAGGCTACAATAAGTATGTGTGTGTGTTGACTCAAGATCAGCACATCATCAGTTAAAGACAAACCTTCAAGCGGGAAGCCCGGTTGTAATGGAAATGCAAATCCCAGCTGGGATGCCACGCCAAGTCGAATCGAGTCGAGTCAGGCCAGAATATTATAGTGAAGAAATGCCATTAGTCCTTACTTCTTTACTCAATTATTTGTATCCCTTAAAGGATTTGTGCTGCATTTCAGTTTGGCTAATACAGTAGTTTCATATTGTTGCGAAAATATTATATTGTTCTATATTGTTGTGTTGCTGCATTTGACATTAGATTTTTCGAATTTCATGAATTAATATTGTGCAGAACGTTTGTAACATGTTTTTTTTATGTACGAGTATTTACAGGGCCTGAAACGGCCTGAAAGATCTGGTTGCTTTCAGAATTTCTTCGTCAATTATGTGTCCAGCTCACTCGACATGTAAATGTTTTCCAAGTACACCGTTTTATATTGTTATGCTATATGCACCAACTGTTATATTCCTGAAATGTTCTTGAAATCTACCTCATGGTAGATGTCTCTTTGGATACCTCATCCATATTCTGTGGCTTATTGCAGTTTTTTACTTTCTTTTTACTTCAAATGACGGCAGTATCTTAAAATACAGTTGCAAGGTGAATTTTACAGCAACACACATAATTCACGTAATTCGTAGCAGTGGTTATACTGTAATTAGTAGTGGTTGTACTGTAATTGTCACTACAGGAATACTGTAATTGCATTGTAAAAAAAAAAGTTATAGACTGTAAGTTAAACAGCAGGGTCTTGTATTATCTGTTACTGTTATTTTACAGTCAACAAATCCCCTAACCACTAGACTATCCTGCTCCTGTTTTATGTTTAGTGTAAGACAATGGCACCAAGGGGTGGAGAGAAAAGACCTCCACCCTCCCAGATTAAACTAAAGAAACATCTCCAGTATGTGACTGAGGCGGAGACAGCAGCTGTAGCAGGGGAGTCCGCAAGTCAATCTATCTCATCTGCTGGTGATAACATGAAGTATGGTAGAACAGCCTCCCTCAAAAGCAGAAAGGCCTGCAGCGAATATGGAGTAAAAAAAAGGGGAAACTCAATTATGTAGCATCTTTGGCCACATTGTGAAATATACAATGGAGATATTGTCTATTTTTAGAACCACCTAGAGGATGCCATCATGCCTGCTGTTATTGGCGTAGTGACGGAGATTCTGCTCAGTGGATGGATAGAGACCGACTAACGCAAGCTCAGCCTGCCAATAAATCCTCATCGCTGCTCTCTGAAACCGACCTTTCCATACAATAACTCATAGTTCACCCCCAGGGGAGTTTGGCGACTTGTCTGGGGAGCAAGGAGGGTCGGTGAGGAATTGGGGTGGAGAACCCTCCTATACCAACACTTACTCAGGTAGGGTAAAGTCAATTTGATTCGGGTGTAGTAGGGCAAATTGCTCAAGTCAATTTACAATAAAGTGTAAAGGTGCTGAGACTCCCTGTGCTTTTATGGATTTCAGGAGTTTCTGAGTTTTCCCAACCTCATAAAGAAGGGAATCGGTTGTTTACTCTGCTGCTGCTGCTTTTGCCATATGTTTTTGTGAGTGTGTGTGTGTGTGTGTGTGTGTGTGCGTGTGCGTGTGCTTGTGTGTGTGTGTTGTAGTACCAGATGATACATTTAAATATACAAATATTAATATACTTGGCTGGTATTTGCTGTAACTTCAGATGAGGTGCTGCAACGTCCAACGGCCATCAAATCCAAAACATATTTTGGTAAAAGGACAAGTTTATGAAGGTGTGAAGTCGTGACATTACGTTTAGTAACATGGGAAATGCTGCAGACATTAATAAAGATAAATATTGAATGAATGTCAAGACATGATTAAATAATGCATCGTTGTTTATAATGTATAAAAAGTAATTTTGTTATATAGTTATAATCCATTTGGTTACATGCTAAATATATGTTATGGTTACTATGTATAAAACCTCAGATTATGGAGCACCTGAAGAGCAAACCTGTAAGCAACAGTACACAACACCCAGACACGCACACATTTACACACATGCTCACACACGCAACTGTCAAAGTGCCCACCGTGCAGTGTCCATTCTCAGCTAAAAATCCACCGTTACAAACCACCGTCCAAACAGAGAAGGGAGATGTACCACATGTATCTCTCTGCACTCCAAATGCTTGATAACCATTAATAACCTGTAATTACCTTCAGATGGGCTGTGATGTGAACAACACATCACTCTGTTTAGGCATTCCTGCTAACACTAGCTACCTATAGATCAGATAGAGGAAAACAACAAAGCACCACAGCTATTTTACACGTTAGACCTGCGATTCCCACTTGCCTCATGTGTTACTCTAAGGGGCGTACATGAGCAGGTTCCAGGAGGAACTAGGGTATGATTAAGATTTTGCTTTGTTATAACTGCAAAACTAATATGGTGACCTAAAATATGAATATTTGTTGAATTTCTTCAATATTATTTACGTTGATTTGGATATCTGATCAACACAATAAAGATCATGAATAGAAGTGGGTCTCAGATACTTTTTTTATCACATAATTTTAAACGCCAAGGCCATTACAGTATTAATAAAAATGATGCTAAATGATAATATATAATATTAAGTTCAAAGGAAAACATTTGTGTTTTGGTGTCGATCAAATGATGCAGCTGCAGTACAGGAGTAAAGATAGGATGAGTAACACTTCATAAGACAGAGATGCAGTCAACAGCTATGCCAGGAGAAATGCACCTATTCCATTTGAATATACAAAGTAGTCTTCGTTTGCATTAGTATTCTCTCCCCTCAAATCCTCAGAATTGGATATAATCCGCAAAATGAGGGCCCGTATCATCAGCGAAAGATTCACCCTTGGATGTGAGGCTACGAGCTTCACGCTTTGTGGCAGGAATGTAAATATGTAGCTTTAAAATCTTGCAAAAAAGCTTTTTAAATCAAGCTAATATATTAAGCTTTGAGAATGTGCAGAGGATACAAAATATAGGATACCAGCATATACTCCTCCATTAACATTTACAATATTTTTACACATATTAGTCATCATTTAGGACAGAGGATACAACTTCTTCCACTTTATAATTGTTCCAATTTGTGGGCAAACAGCCCTTCATTCAGCCAAGCAAACTTTGTAAACAAACGCAGAATGGTCGAACAGGTCATTTGTCTATCCGAGAGACAAACTCACCTAATTGGCCTCCAGTCAATTAAAATAATACTGTTCCTGTCTGGCTTAGTTGGTATAGCAAGACCTTAACGCCACCAGAGTTAGGGATTTGATTCCGACTACAGGGGCCAACAATTTATGCACTCACTGTAAGTTGCCTCGGATCAAATCCTATTATATTATCACATATGATGTCAAATATATCATGGAATGGATCATATGATTGTGATGATGATGAGGAAATATATATAGTTGTAGTTATTAAAATATAGTTCTTTTGTTATTCTTTAGGACAGAGGTCTTCAACGTTTTTCAGGCCAAGGACCTCTTGGCTGATATTGACACGGTGGAGAGACCCCCTATTATATATCGTATAAAATTGTGTTGCTTATTAAACCAGACCAATAATATCGTGCAGTGCGGCCTATTGTGCCATGTATAAAAGTGGCACAATGACTCAGCATTGTACACATACATCATTACAAAGTACATATTTACATTTTTTGAAGAAAAAAAGTTTGGGATCAAATAATTTCGGGGACCCCCTGCAGTAACTCTGCGGACCCCCTAGGGGTCACGACAGTGGGGCAAAAAAGTATTTAGTCAGCCACCAATTATGCAAGTTCTCCCACTTAAAAAGATGAGAGAGGCCTGTAATTTTCATCATAGGTATACCTCAGCTATGAGAGACAAAATGAAAAAAAAAAAAAATCTAGAAAATCACATTGTCTGATTTTTAAAGAATTTGTTTGCAAATTATGGTGGAAAATAAGTATTTGGTCAATAACAAAAGGTCATCTCAATACTTTGTTACATGCCCTTTGTTGGCAATGACAGAGGTCAAACGTTTTCTGTCTAAGTCTTTACAAGGTTTTCACACACTGCTGCTGGTATTTTGGCCCATTCCTCCATGCAGATCTCCTCTAGAGCAGTGATGTTTTTGGGCCTTCGCTGGGCAACACGGACTTTCAACTCCCTCCAAAGATTTTCTATGGGGTTGAGATCTGGAGACTGGCTAGGCCACTCCAGGACCTTGAAATGCTT
>OOFG01042451.1:1253-22249 GCA_900323295.1 Molva molva
GGGGGGGGGGGATATACTGACTGAAATTGGAAGGGAAAAAAAATATTTTTTTTGTGGTACCAAAGCTTTGACCGTTGTCAACATGCCCTATGCATGCTTATCACCAGGTCATGCGTTTAGAACTATTGAGTAATCTTGATTTTATCCAATCGATGTTGAACACAATTGAATGTTTCATAGTGAAGCTAGAGACGCAGTAAGAACCAATCCCAGACTGAGCATCGACTGCTACACGGTAACTTTGTTAGAATCTAAGCTCTTGTACTAAAAAGGCATACAGGATTCCATTAAGGCCCAGCAATGTCATTCGATAACATTTACCATTGTCCCTAGAGCTATAGAGCAATGACGTCATGTTCAGAATGACATCGTGTTCATCATTTGGGAATTGACATAAGTAACGTCAACATAATTCTATACAAATACTATAGAATACTTAATATGTACCTCTTTATTTGCTAGGTCAGATGCTCTACATAGCCTACATGTTGGCATCATTTCAACTTAACAAGCCCACATTCAAAGCAAGAGCCTTGAGCAAATACGGCAATTACACTTGAATACTAATGCCGCGCATTTCCCTAAATATCGGGCCATTAACTCATTATCACTGAACATAAAACCTTTGGTTTATTACTAGGAAGTCTGGACACATCCTGGGCCCGAACGAAACGCTTGGGGACATGAGGGTCGTCTACTCACAGGAGAGCTCCATCATTTCCTTGCGGACCTCCAGAAGGACCGCCACGCCGATGTTGTCCTTGGTCATGACCCGGTTCAGCATGGCCTCTGAGCCCTCCGAGTTAGCCATGGCCAGCTGGTTGAACTCCACCGTGTGCTTCTGCACCACACTGAACCTGGAGGGGCGAGCATCAAGGAGAACACCGTTATTAAGTGGTAACCAAGGGCTCTGAGAATAGAGACTCATGTCAAACAGAACATAAAAGATGGGTCCGTGATGTACTCAAGTGCTCAGAAACAAGATTCTGGGCGCACACGAGTGTAATCATTCGGTTAGGAAGAATGCAGCGTACGTAAGAAACGACCGTGACGCAAGCCACATCTGTTTTTTGGGGTATAATCAAGTGTCATCATTTCGCAGTGCCGTGCATGCCAAAGCAATTCCACTACATAACATTTTAGTAGCACTTCTTTCTTTATTTCCTGAATTTCCCTCTGGGTATTAATAAAAGGTTTATCTTATCTTTAAGTGCTTTCTTTGAAACCAGCTCTACTAAAGTTGTTAATGGTCGTGGTGCAATTAAAATTGTGGTCATTTGATGTTAATACCGTTATAAAAGGACTAATATCTGAAAGAACTGCGTCCTTTCATTAAGCTTTGCATCACAACTGAAAAAAAATCGACTTGTCGGGTAACCCAATGATCCAGGACGACAAAGATTAGAAGGGATTAACACATGGAGGGATGGTAAACAATGCAACTAGTTACTTCTCCGTCTTGTAGAAAACCGCACATCCGTCCACGTGTTTGCGGTCCGACTCGGACATCGTCCTGGCGCGCGACTTTGGGCTGAAGAATCCCTCGTAGCCCTGCTCCTTCAGCTCCGGCAGGAAGAAGCTGTAGTACTGCTCCGTCTCCACTTCCTGGAGACGGCAAACAGGGTGTGTCAGGGTAAACGGTTAGCACGACCAGCGTGGGTCTCGGATTACAGTGTGGTAGCCAGTTTCCAGTGAAGTATCCAACTACATTATGTTGGCATGAACACTATATACACATGCACAGTGCTGGGAGAGTGTAGGTCCCCGTAGCTTTCCTTTCCAAGAAGTCTCCAAGAAGACAACCCCGTACCTGCAAGCTAATGATGTCTGCGTTGCAAGTCAGGATCTCCTGCATGATGGACTTCTTCCTGTACTCCCAGTTCAGGGCCCAGGAGGGACAGTAGCCATACAGCTGTCGCGTGGCGTACTTATCACACAGCACATTGTAGCACATCACAGAGAACAGCGCTGGAAAACACAGGAGGGACAACATTGGCTCAGGCGCAATCTTACACTTTTCTTGCGGTTGGACTGGTGATCCATAATCAATATGCACACAAAGTCTTGCCTTCAGTGGCACGTGACCCACTACCCCTTCATAGGGATCGAGTTGCCAGGAACTATACATTCACTCTGCACATGTCTAGCCGCTACAATACCAAGTTAGGGTGTGAATTTCATACCACCAGTAAATTGCATGCAAATTGTGGGAGGGTTGTTTTTGTGCACACATGTTTATTAAGTTATTTTGCATACATTTATTTATACGTGTTGATAAGTGCCACCATGGGTCACGTTATCAAAAGGGAATATGCATTTTATAGTAAAAGCTTGAGGGCAGGGGAAATGCTCACAATTCACAACGAGCAATCCCAGAAGTGGATCTTGTAAACTCGCATTAGTTTGTCCCTGTGCATGAGGGAAGCATCACACCGGAACGGAGCCATGAACCAAATTAAAATGTAATTGCGATGAAGGGATACACATATAAAGTTGAATCCAATTTCATACTTGTGTTTTCATGTACCAAGAGCGTTTGCAAGTTGGCAGGGAAATCAGATCATGGCCGAGCACGTTTTATTTACCATAGCATTATAGTAATGGAACACCAACAAAATCAATCTTGTTTGTTAGCCTTTACCTAAAAGCATCTTTCCATCAGTGCCACCAGGTTAAGAAACTCATTTGCTGCTTCATACAAAATGACAGCATTGACAATAAGTGGGCAATATGCTTCCAGAGGCCTGGATGTAGCAGGAATTAATGGCTACAATTTAAAAACATGTTTCATTAGCTTTAGGGAATTGTATTTAAACATTTGTTCAGGGCAAGTTCATGCTAGGCTTTGGCCGAGGTATATGAAAATTTGATATTTAACAGATAATTCTCTTCCTGTTCATTTAAGCTTCTACCACAATTTCTTCATGTCAACATTCCTGGTTGAACAGACTCGCTAAATAGCGCCATATATTCTGACAGTGCCCAAGAAAACCAAAAGCCCCTAAGGCACGGGCAGTTCATACTGTGTCCCTATCCATGTGGCATAGAAAATATGCATTATAAATTATACCATTTTGGCTTCCGGTGGAAAAAGAAATGTGGCAGTCTGACAAGCCTTTCAGACTATGAAAAAACAACATCAACCGGTTTGACAAGAATTTGCATGCAGACAGTACTTGTGCCCAGCAGGGTTCTTACTCTATGGCCACCTCCTGTCTGTACATCGAGGCAGTTATTCACACATGCCTGTGTGAATGAAGATTGAAGACAACTGCCAAGTTAATCTACTGACACCATCACGCGCAATGACCGCACAGTCACATTTGTATTGAGGGGTATTCATGTCATTGCATATCGCCATGGATTCAAATAACAATTGCGATCAGGATGTATATCTGTCTCCGGCTGGTAGTGAAACTAGCCACAGGTTTACGTTCCACACAAGTGATGTTTAGTTTGCCTATGGCGGACCTTACCTGAGGCTCGTGTCCGGTCTGGCTCGTTGAGTGCAATCCATGACCTGGCTGGAGGCTGCTCTGTTGGTTCTGTCACAAACACAGAAACCAGGGTTAACTGTTGGTTCTGTCACAAACACAGAATCCAGGGTTAACTTTTGGTTACGTCACAAACACAGAATCCAGGGTTAACTGTTGGTTCTGTCACATACACAGAAACAAGGGGTCAAACATTGCTTTTTAAGTCACAGCATGCTGGTGGCTGCAGTTTCACTATTCAAAACACGATTTGGAAATACTCATCAGGTTCAACAGGGGGAACAACATCTGGAGTACTCACGTCGCTTAATGGCTCCTGCCAGGTTGTCCAACAGGTAGTTGAGCAGTCGGCGCGTGCCATCCGGTTCCTGGTAGAGGCTCATGATCTCTTGTGCTAGTGGGTTTCCTGGCAGAGCCAACAGACACCACACTGAGCCTCGCCAACACAAACCTCAGGTACAGCCTAAAAGTATGATTCCAAACATCAACTCACCTTTCAACCCTAACGTTTGTAACTGGAACAGTTTCCCCAATTCAAAAGGCAGGACCCGCAACTGGTTGTTATTTAAAAGAAGTTCCCTGTTGAGCAGAAACATTGTCCTTAGGAATGAGCAGAGCACAGCCTTTCAATCAAGCAATAGAATAATAATAGTAATAATAATAATAAAAATTAGGAGCACAACTTCCACTAATCCAGGGTTTAAAGGCTTATAGTTTGAGGGGATTGGATGCACATTTGGGGTAGAATGCTTTTCACCTGAGCGACACTATGTTTCCGAGCTCTGTCGGCAGGCTCCTGATTTTGTTGGACGACAGATCCAGGTAAACCAGGTTGTGTAGTTTGGCAATGTCTGGCGGGATGCGTGACAAGGAGTTGTCACTGAGGTGCAGGGCAGTGAGGTGGGTCAGAGACCACAGGGCTGTACTGAGGCTTCGTACTCGACCTGTAGGCATTGTGTAGAGGAGACACACAGGACCCTTAGCTGTAGACTTAGATGAACGTATGCCACCCTGGTGGTCTGTGGGTGGCTTCAGTGTGCATCAGATACAGTCAAATGTGATTACTTGTTCACATTTTCATCTGAAGTTCTTACACATTAAAAGGGACCCAAATGAATTGGTCATATTGTCAGTACTAAACAAACTTTAGATATATATTTTTCCCTCAATTAACTGTCACACTCACCACTGATTTCAAGTTCAGCCCAGTATGACTTCTTCCCGTTGGCTGCCTCCTCGGTCGACATAATTGTATACATCCGCCTAGGGTCTGGCGGGTCATATTTTTCCTTGGGCATTCCTGTACTGCAGGGCAAATAATCTATATCAAAAAGACGTGTATATGGTAGATACTGACAAGTATGTTTCCTGAAACCTTTGAAGAATGCATGCATGCAAAAAAGTGTGGGATCCAGATAGCTACAAATAGGTGTTGAAAAGCTAGAATTTGTGATGACATTTAAAAACAAGCAATACATTTCTAGTTCTGCACTGAAGGAGCAGCAGCACGTGTTTCCAAACATCAATGTTTACTTCATTAAATACAGAACGGTAATTGGGCTTTAACCAGACCAAAGCTGTTATCCACATACAATCAAGTTACATACGAGACAATATAATTCCCCGCCATCAAAACCGCAAAGTTGTAATTAAGGAGCGATGCAGTTGACAACACAAAGTCTCTTTCCATTGTAGCTTAGCAGGTTAGTTCATCCTCACCCAGATAGCTACCGTCAGCTAACACACTAAATAAAGCAACCTCACTAGCTTGTGTGCTAATTCAACCCTAGAGATGGTCCAAATAAGATCCTCATGGTTCACGCAGAACACCACGGTCGGTTGGCATGGCAAAATAAACATTTATTTGCAGATAAAATGCACATTCGATGGTTACATAATGCCCGTACACTGGCTTGCGCATTTTGGACTAGGCCAGAAAACAGCGTATTATGTAGCCAACGCAGGCTAGCTCGCCACCGCCGCTGCTGCTGAACCAGCTAGCAAACAGGGCAGCTATATGCTACATAGCGTAGCCCCTTGCTTGTTTGTGTGAGCGGAGCGATGCTATTTAAGTTAGCATAGTGCTAGCTAGCCCCCCAAAAAAGCTAACTGCTCCTATTTTTTTCTTTCGCCAAGATTGAGTTCTCTCGAATAAAAAAAATATTCGAAAAACATTCCCATCGCATAGGACGAGTGGTTTGAAACCGAACTTCTAACAGAATCCAATAGTCCACAGTTAGATAGCAAAGTGTGGTTTGTACCTGCAAGAGCATACCAAATAGCGAGGACGACTGCGTGTTCTCTTTTGTTTTCTAGCTACTTCACTCGCTTCCGCTGCTGCTGCTGTATCATGGCGACTGTCAGTTTTTTTTTTTTCTTCCTGCCAACGATAACAGCCCTGAATCCTATTGGCCCGCGTCGTCAATTGACCCAGCTGTTGTCGTAGAGTAAATACTTCACTGATGAGTGTTGGAGTATGGAATGGTGGACGGGGACACCCGCACAGGTGCACAGAAAGCTGTCACATCATGTACTCTTATTTGCGACGTAGGACCTACGTTTCCAGAGACCCAGCAATCTACATTGAAAACGAGTTTACTCAGACGCATTTTCATTTCTAATGTTAGTTGTCCTCGAATTATGAATAACTTTTAGAAATATATGTAACTGAGTAAGATTATTCAATGTTATTATGCCCTTCTGTGTTTAGATGTCCCTGCAATTATATGCATGCAAGTAGATCAAACCTGAACATACCATTTGTTTTCTTACCTTTCCCGTGACTAATAAGACCATCCATGCCATGAGTAAACAGTTGTGTAACTACCGTTTATTGCACTTTTTACTTCAGCATATGACATTTTAGTTTTTAAAACAGCAGATCCTGCTTGATATAAATAAATTACCTAATCAATTAGTGGTACTAGAAACTATTAATATAATCACATTTGACGATGTAGTCCTGTAGACATTTTTCCTCAAGAATACAAATAGACATTTAATTAAGACATGCACATACCAACAAACAACATGTGAACTTGAAATTCCTCTTTCTGATTGGCTGGAATTGTGCCACTCAGAGAGAGACGTTACCTGGCCCTAACTGTGTTTGATACTGGTTTGGCGACCCTAAGGCTGACAGACGTCTAGCAGGTGATCCTGAAGGTAACTGAGGGATTCTTCGATGTGATCCGGCAAGTCTTGGCCCAGGTCTGCCCGGGATCTGGACAGCAAGGACTCCACGGCTTCACAAACGGCTAGCCTGGTCACCATGTCGTTTGGCAAGGTGATCGCGGCACGCTCGCATGTCTCTGTGATCGGGCGTCGCAGGTCACCTGGAAGTGACCGGTGGACCATCAATTAGGTCTCACCAGAGAGAACAACAATGCAGACTTGATGTTTCTTGGAAGCACTTTTGGCTGGCTCACCTTTGTTCACCTTGTTATAACTGAGCAGTAGCATCCACAGTAGCTCGACCAACTCCTCCCATTTTGGCCATCTCTGAGCACCGTCCTAGAGGAGGTAGTGCTTATGGATCAGTTTCTCTCTAGTCTCTGGCTTGCCTTGTCCACCAACATCTTGTATATTATTAGCATATAGGTTAACTTCATCAGGTTAGCCGGTTTTCCTTTTGGTTTATATTCTATGCTTTGAATATATAAAGCATATGTTATCTTTTCTTAATAATTAGCATGAAGTGTGTTTTCTTCCTTTTATTGTGTTATGTAAAGTAGTATTAGTTGCCTTAATGTATAATATGTGCTTTAGAGATATTCCTGGCCACATTGCCTGTTGTTTGAACTATAGATGTATTATTATTGACGATGACACATAGCATTGCATGGTCAACAATTGACAAAAGAGAATCAAGCAATTACCGATGAGTTAGTACAGGTTATACTAGATATATAAGCTATCTTTATAGTCACCGTAGGCTCCTGACTCGGGGTGCCGTGCTTCAGAAAGTGGAGCAGTAGACTGAGGGACATGGGCAGGGGTGTCTTCTCTGCGCAGCTGTGCTCCAGCAGGTGCTGCAGCAACTTGCATTTCAGAAGCTCGCTCTGCAAGCTATCAAGTAACAGCTTCCTATGTTGAGACAAAAGGCATCCAAAAAAAGTTTGAGAAGAGAAACCCGCTTCGAAAGGTGGGGCTCAATCCAATAGTATATTGATGACATAACACCCTTTTTTCTGCACACAGACACCTTTTTTTCCACCCGCAATCACACCGATTGAAATCTTTCCCGGCCACAACCTCTATCCACAGAATCAAATGTGATTTATTGGTGAGTAGATACAGCCATAGAAGGAATGCGTCATGGTATGGTGAAGCAAGGAATCAAAACCCATACAAAATTCAACTGAATAGTAATTGACCCCCCCGCTCACCTGTGGGATCTTAGTGGCACCACAATGAGGAGCATGTGGAAGAGCTCCTGGGACAGCCTCGCTGCGCTGAGCACTGGAGAGCAGTCCACCTCCAGCGCCATGCGGAGCATCCTCTGGAAGACCGACACCATCCTGGATCAGAGACCAAACAGTGAGCTAAAACCCTCGTAGCGGTCACGCAGAAAAGGAATGAGTCCAATATTATGGAGTTTGACAGAGATGTGTCTGAAGTTCACCTGATGTGATCATCCGTTTCTCTGGACCCTTCGTCACTGCCCCCATCGGCTGTTGATTTCATGATGGCAGCGCACAGCCACCTGATGACCTCTCTAGACAAGGTAAATAAACATAGAGGATAACATTTGTTGTGTAACACACATCTTTTAAAAATTATACCATGAAGTAGAAAAGTTGACTTTTTCACCTTGTTAGCTGATAATATTTTTACTAATCTCGTCCCCAGCAGCCCTACTATGTTATTGCAGAACTTCTGGGGGGAGACGGCAAAGAGCTTGGGCCGGGAAACCAAACACTTCAAGGGGCGGAGTTATGTATTGTTTCCTGGTCTGTTACGGAGATACTCTACCAAAGAAAACTAATTTGTGAGAGTGGATGAAGTGTATTTGTACATTGGTTAGTCTACATAGTGTTGATCTTTTGTAACTTTAGTATCTTTCGTATCTTTTGTAACTTTCATATCTTTTTTATCTTTCCCTTTTTCGCCTGTTGCTTTCATGTTGTTTTTTCAGTATGGTTGGGCAAGATTCTGCATTTTTCTATCTAATTGATTTGATAGGTGGTGTGTGGCAAACTAAGCTGTGAGGCTGCCGTGGTCTGAACAGAGTTTAGACTGGCAGTACTGGAAAGACTTTGAGCGTAGTGGTCCAATGAAAGTCAAGTTGGTAAATGCCAGGGCCGAATTACTTTTCTAGTCACTGATTGGAACCACTTCAAGTGGTCTTTAATCCTACTGAACTACATGGCATCCATTTGTTTTCACAGAGTCAATTCAACTTCATTGTTTACCACTTTCCTCAAGAAGTTCTTCCAAAATTTCCAATGTACCTGACTTTTGTGATCTGAGAATTGCATGACAAAAACGCCCTGGCTATCGACTGTTTGAGGGCAGCGGAGGAGAGTTTGGCTCTGAAGTCGTCCTCCATCGTCCGCACCATGTACTCCAGCAGCATCCGAACCACCTCACAGCGGTGTCTTTTGGCGGGGTCCTCCTGATAGACATACAGAATATAATATTATGTAATGACATGGATCATTCAATGAGTCGCGTGTGTGGATGTGCAACAAGTCACCCAACCTGGTTGTCCATGGTTGAGGTCAACAGCTCCCAGTCCCATGGAATGGTGGTTTTGTCCGTCCTGTGGTGTCTGTAAACAGGAAGTATAAATGCAATTCAAAGATGAAAACAAAAGAGAAGGGAGCAGGAAATTTCCAATGCAAAACATCAAAATCTCTATAAAAAACGAATGTTCTTCTGATTCATGTATCATCTTTACGGCAGACAAAATCGATCTCTGAACAACTAATGGTAGCAGCTAATAACAGATGCATAATGCAAACCTTAATTTGGTTAGGAATAACTATAGAAATCTGGAGCCCACTTGGTAGTTTAGCGCTGTATCTCTGGACTCTCTTATCCCACTACTAACTTCTTACACTATATAAAATAATATTGATGTACTTCTCAATAAACTCTTAAAAAGGTCTCAAGTGGTCAGCATAAAGGTACAAATAAATAATAGCAATGAAGTCAGTTATAATCAAATAATAATGTGATAATCCTGGCCAATCGTGTGTATTTGGAGAACGGGCCTTATATTCACCTAGCGACCATCTTGAATCCAGAATTCCACATTCAGTTAGCTAGTGAAGAAACCAGATGAAACCGAGATACCCTTTTGGTGAATAAGGCCCATTGAGTCATCTTCCTCACCTCTGCGTCTTCATCAGCAGATCGAAGGCCTGCACCCGGAGGTGCATTTGGCACCGGGGTCCCAGCAGGATGCCTGTCAGCAGGTGGGTGGTGATGTCCTTGGGGGGGTAGAACCCGGGCTGCAGCAGGTCAGACAGCAGTTGGACCGTGCCCTCCGGCAGGCTCTCCTCGATGGTGCTGTAAACCAACCTCAGGCTCTGCCTGTGTAATAGCTGAGCCGCATCAAAGCCCCCGTCCTCCTCTTCATCCATATACTGGGAGGGGAGCGTATATAAAAAAAGGAGAGTATACATTGACGTTGTTAGTGCCATTATAGCAGGGCTTCAACCCTAGCATACATTTTTATTGTTGAATAATCTGTTATAATAATTTACAATCCAAACAATAAAATGTAGGCTTATATTACTTACTATATTACTATGTGACAAGATAAAACAACCAAATAAGATTCCTTTTTATTGTATTAATATTACACAATATGTACTATGTATGGGGACAGAATAATCGAATAAACGAATTACAACTAAAAGTGGCGGCGCTACATTATAGCACAGACTATAGCACAGAAGAGTGTGTCAAACCTGGTCAGGGGCTGGTTGAGCCATGAGCTTCTGAAGGCTGACCGGACACACGTAGCTTCGGTCCTCCTGACCGGCAGTCCTGAAGGACTTATCTTCATACATCTCTTCTACGTCGCTGCCGTCGTGCCAGTTTACCAGCACTGGACTTGCATCGAGGAAGACAATGTCTTCCTCGTGGCAATATGACTCAGTCCTGGCTTCGGGAAGGTACCAGCCCTTGCTGTCGGCCAACCGCACAGCGTCACCAGAAATGCTGTCACACAGGTTGTTGGCAGAGCTACTCAGGCCCACATCTTGTTCCACCTTGCACGTTTCTCTCATTGTACTCTCCACCTGTGGAGTGTTCTCAGTGATGGGTGTCTCGATAACTTGGCTTTTAATGCCATGAAAGGATTCTGAAGATGTTAAAGACTCTGGATATTGTACTACTGTTCTCTGATAAGGCATAGGGTTTAGGTCATACCTATTGGTACCTGATGGCTTGCTATGCGGCCATTGGTTTGAGTCTGATGGGTTTGATTCCTGTGTCTTGGATACCAAACAATCGTGGTAGCCACATGCTTCTTCTTGTGTTGAAAGTGGAAACGTGACTGATGACGGGGCCTCCTGGATTTGGCTCCACCTGCCCAGTTGGTCCTCCTGTGCACTGTGGGGCATTTCAACCACATATCCTGCAACTGAGCCACAGTGGTGCTTTTCAGGAGTAAAGATGAGTCTATCTTCTGGGGTTGACTGTATGTTTCCTCCTTGTTCTTGACCATTTTTGATTTTGAATAAATATTTTTGAACCAACTCTTTCAAATGCAGGTTATTTGCAAAAAGACTGTTCTGTGGCGGGTTAGGCATTTCCGCTTCAAGATGGATCTTATCTATTTTTGTGGTGCACACGGACAGGTGTTTTGAATCGTCAGTTAAAGGGAATGGGGACTTTGGTTTAACCGTGTCGGGGTCCACGTCACTCCCATTTGGTGGGAATGTTTGGGTTGCGTGGTGTGCGTGAGTGTTGCCGGTGCCATTTTCCAAGCCTGGCACTTCAAAGACATCGCTGGTACTGCGTCTTTTGAACCTCCTCATCCAGTGAGGAGACCATCGGGGTTCCGATAGGTCGATCAGGAGCTACAAATTATACAAGAGATTACCGTGAGAGATGACAAAACTGTATTTGGCAGTTAATGTAACCTGACCCACCAAATCAAAGGAAAGAGACAAAGGGGATAGGTCCAAAGGGGATTTCTTCTCCCTAGTCACAGCCCACTGCTTCAACCGTCAAACCAAATTCAAATGAATGATTTACATTACGCATTGTTTTCAAAAGCGGAGCTTTAATTCTTTGTCGAATAGAGTTTTGCGCACGTCCCACAACCAATACATGGGTCATGTAATATACAAGACCAACAAGAGACTGGGAGGTTTAACGAGTTACATGTGTTCAAACACACTTTTAAACGGTCATAATGTCATGAGTTCGAGAAACGTGTAAAAAGTCGAGAAACTTATCAGCTTGGCCAGCTCCAGGAAAGTGAATAATTGATATACAGTATGGAGAGTATTAGTTATTTAGGGCTTGTACATCCGAATGCATCTATTTATTGTTGTCGATACTCAGCCATATTGAGATTAAGTTACTCAAGAGTTGTAGTAATAATATAAAATCCTAAATCATTGTAAATATACGCTACCTAGGCTTATGAAAACGTTGTTAAGCCACGTCTCGCATGGAAAACCCTGTGGTAGTTTCAACAACGTATTCCCATAATAAATAATTTCCCTGTGATTACTAAACAATGACCAAAATAACACTCATTAATAACATAATAACTAACAATACAATGCTCCCATGCTTCCACAATGGCGGTGGTCATTGCGATGTGACGTAACGCCGTACAAGCCCTTCAACCACGCGTAGTTAGTTGACTGACCAGCACGACAACAACATTATATTCCAATTATATATATAATGATATATACAACTCCAAATAGCCACTTATTTGGAGTTGTCGGATTTGTTTTCTTTAGCCCCCAATGTGTCTAAGGGGCAGCTGTCTGCGTCAAATACATTACTTACTGGTGTGGCGGCAGGGGTGTCCAAAAACTGTTCATTCATAAAATGTGGAGCATCTTCTCTCGTTTCTGTATATGCGCAGGGGGTCTCCACATCAGAGTTGTTCTCATCATTCCCAGAATTCAGGGTAAAAACGTCCATTACCCATTTAACTTTAGTAACCCCAGCGCCCTAGCTGGCAGCTACTGCTGACAGCAGTGTTTTCTGATCGTTTGGTCACATATAGCGTCTTGATCTAATTTCCCAATGCATGCCACCTATAATGCAAATGTTTTCCTCTTCCCGTTTTCATTTCTAACAGCAGTTGTTTACACATCTACGGTGAGTCGCACTCCATGTTGTTGTGTCTGAACTGAACTGCAGTATAGGTGCCGTGTGTGGCCAAGAAGGGACAAGTCGCGTTGTGTAAATAGGCTACTAACATGGCTTGATTAGAACATAATCTATTAATACGACGTACAGTTTACACCATGTTAATTACGATTTTACGAACCAACAATAAAACGCCTCCTCTGAATATACTGTCGAATTTATGTTTCATAATAAACACTTGGTGTGATTTTAATCAATACCACTAGAGAGCGCACATGTTCCCCAAAACAAGTTTCTACGTGTTCTAAAATGTGGTCCGTTGGAAAAGGGTGGACACTAGACAATATTTATGACAATTACCTCCCTGGTTTACAAAGGTATTAGGTGTCCCGCCTCGCAGTAATGAGACATCTGCTGTTGAATTATTCTGTTAGTTAGCAAGGACTGAACGACTATTCAAATGGTGTATCTCCTAATATGTTACATTATCAACATATACATCAACACAGCTCTTGTTGTGTGTTACTGTTGGCATGGTTAGTATTTTATTCAAACATTTTCTTATTTGTCCGCCTTAGAGCTTGTTGGATATTACACAATATCTACGACATATGAAAACACATTCACACAGGCACCCACCATTTTTAAACAGGAAAAGCAACAGGAAACAGTCACAATGACTCTATGCAGTCGATAAGCAGCCACATGGCTTTCACTCAGTGTGAGAAATATGATATAGGCTTTAGCAGGCGACACTACAATCTGTTTTCTACCGATTGTAGTCGTGTGTGCATATGTACACACATTGTCATGACACGATAAGGGTAGGTCTATGTCACATCCCCGTTAAATATAGAATAAAATATTATATCACGGAATTAATCAAGCCCTGTCGACATTTGTGTTGTTTGTTCATTTCCTAGGCATTTGTGCATGAAATTGTCATGCTCAAAGCATCAAAGCATTAACCAGAAACACTCAAATGGTGAGTCCTCATCATATTCCACTAAGAAACAAAATTGCTATGGAAAGTATCCTCCACCTGCCTTACACTGTGACATGATGTTTTCATCTCCCAAACCAGCTGGAGAGATAGTGACTGTTCACTGGAAATGAAGGGTAAAGGAGTGGTGCTTGAGGAATCTCTTCACAATGGCTTTCTCAGACCAGTGCGTGCAGCAAAGCAGTTTGTCAGCAGAAAATGTTTTTGTGTGTGCAGAAATAACACTATGAAAATAACAGTATGCATAATTGTGTTTAACTAGGATTAATATGAGTTATTATGTGTATACTCTGTTATTAATAATATAGTACAAAGGTTTTCCTGTTTTGATGTGTTGTGTTTTAACAGGATATTTGCCAGCCATCATAAATCTCCAAATACAATCAAATCAGCTCTAAGATCTAATTGGACTTAATTTTGCATCAGCTGTAAATTTTTCACAAAATACTCCACAATTGTTCACATCAACTAAACAACACTAAACTTATCTCAACGATGCGAATGGGTTGTATTCTTGTACTGCATTATGTCCAGAACTGTTACGGCATGTACACAACGATTCTTGGAAATGGTAAAGATAACACAATTTTGGAACTGATAATTTCCAGATAATAAAACATTTTGTAATCGTTTTGCTCTTTGTGTTATTCAGCCAGCAGGGCTATCAGGAATCAACAGGACCCAGCACATGTAGGCCTGCCAGTTCCATTTCAAAACATGTTTACAGACATACACAGAAACATATATTACAATATTAGTTTCTGGAGCTGAAACTGGCCGAGTGGTTTCTCATATTTGCCTAGTGGAACCATCCTGATTGCACCTTTGAGTATCACAATGAATATGAGAGACAGAATGTGAACTCGCAAGATCGGGATGGATCACAAGGCTTTTCCAAGGCTATATTTATATTTTTAAATATATTTATGTATGTACAAGACCCTCAGGAAAGTCTGCTACACCCTGTCTGTGAACAGTAACGAATATGCCTACGTGACTAAACGAGAGATAACAGCGTTTACCCGTGTTCTACTGTGTGACTGGAGGAGTTAAACCCAACACACACTCACAGGTGGTCAGGCTTATATACAGCAGCGAGGTCAAAATAAATCCTATTTGATTAAAGTGCCGGCCAGGTCTATATAGTGAGCGGTAAACAATAAAAAGGCTGTGTGATGCTGTTTATCTGCAGTCTGTCAGATGGCTTGTGATTGACTGCAGAACAACCAGTGATTAAGAAAGTCATCCTGACCGACTTTGAACTTTCTCATCTATCTCATCATAGGCCTATACACTCCATCTCAATACACCCGACTCCCTAAACAAGAGATTATAAACCCCCCAAAAAAGTTATTCAAGATCAATTGTGTGTTTTTTTTGTAACTTCTAAGCAGCTCATTGGGCAAGCTAGAGCATATGGTTGTGATATTAAAAAGAGTATTCTTAACAGATATTTTAGATACAATAAATATTGTATCTGTTATTGACTTGACGCATCAAGCATCAATTATGAGCATTCATCGGAAAATCCCAAATTGATGAAACCATGTATGGTGCTTTTTCAAACTGAACTTGAAATATCTTTTTTCCCCTGGAATCCACTAGATTGGCACAGTCTAAAAAGTAATTAATTTGTCTGAAACTGAAAAACCCCACATAAATAGCAAAAAGGCAATAATGTGCTTGTGACTGTCCTTATCATTGTCTTTTGTCTCTCTCTCTTTCTCTCTCTCTACATCCAAGTTTCTCCAGTGGATGAGCAAAGTGGAGCAAGGGTGTTGAGGGAACAGGGTAGTCAGAGAGAGGTAGAGAGAGAAAGTGAGAGAGAGAGGGAAGAGAGAGAGATTGAGAGAGAGAGAGAGCTAGAGAGAGAGAGAGAGAGAGAGAGAGAGAGAGAGGACCCCTCACATTAGAAGGAACAGTCATGCTGCCACACCGCAATGGGAGTGGAAAAGAAGTGTGGCTGAGAAGAGAAGGTGAGACAGAGACAAAGAGAAACATACGCAACATACTAAGATTGTTGTGTCTTGAAAAAGCTGTCCCCTATTCCACCTGCGACCTTCTCTGCACACCCTCCAGCTGTGAGGACAGTACATGTCACATGACCCGATACGCTTCACCTTCCCCTTTATGGCCGGTCGCCCACCTCCTCTCCACTTGGTTCTGGGGCAGCACAGCGTCACAGAATTGCTCCAACTGATTGGCAGGGCATGCCCACATCAGGGACAAGCTAAATCTGGTGTTGGTGGTGGTGGACAAGCATCCACCCTCCTTCCGCCCCTTGGTGATTCAGTCCACAATCTGCTATCCTCGGATCTGATGGGTGCAAGACCCTGAGCACCTGACAAGCCTAACACAGTCATTAACGGTTGGTCATCAAGACAGAAGCTTGTATAACAGCGTCACAGTTTTGTCCTTTTCAATTAGTTTGCGCTCCTCTTTCCCGTGATTCATAGGCCACCTCAGAATTACGCACAGAAGCTTTATCTCTGTTCCTTTAGAATTTATATTTTGGAAGTCTGTGTACAGTAGTAACTTGTATGCAAATGAAGCACTACTGTGTTATTGGTGCGTGAAAATTGTGTGGAAAAAAAGTATGCAGTCCAAGTTCTCTCCTGAGTTAGTGTTTCACTATATTAAAGTTACAGTTCATACCTATTGAAACACTGAGCTCAGTACAGCAGTGTATTGTGTCTCTGAACAAGCATGAACTGTGTCTAAAACGGATTTGTTTATTTAATTATTTAGGAGTGAGGAACGAATCTCCTTACAACAAACTTCATGTTCCAAAATAAATACACCACCAGTTCATAAGTGCAAACACATATTTTTCTTTTGAACACTTGTGAATTCTCTAAATAAAGTGAGCTATTGAGGAGGATGGCGAGTAGCTCCAGAGTCAACACACTCCTCCTGCTCGAGGATGATAAAAGAGTTAAGGAATCGAAAAAGGTTCAATCGCACTCGGCTGGATGATGCAATCATAACATAAGCAGGGCCGGGACCGATGGCAAACAACAAATGAACGCTCTAATGAATGCTTGGCCTGGCTGCGAGCCGCAGTTGGATAACTGGAATATCTCGAGGTCGTTGTCAAAAGCCTCGGTGAGCCGCGTCCTCTGCCTGAGTACGTTACAAACGGAAGCCGCTTAGGGTGGTTGAAGGATACTCGAATGCTTTTCACAGCTCACACAATGGAGGGTACTCATGGATGGGGCTTTGTTAGGGGTTTTGCTTCAGTGCAATGTAGAGTATTTGTGTTCTTGTGGGAGGTTGAGTGTGATGGTACGCCAAACGTCATTGTATTACATTACTGTTTCAACTCTATACCGTTAAGTGTTTTCACAAATGAAGGGATCTTCTTGGGTGTAAAAATGTTATTACCTATATGCAAGTGCCTAAAATACTTATCAGGTAAGCTATTCGTTTTCAGTACCTATTCCGTTTCAGAAAAAGGTTTTACTTCCTTTTTTTTGTAATAATGCATTGGGTTTACGGCCATCTACTGAGGATCCAATGACACCTCCAAGGTCATTAAGAGGTTATCACTCTAAAACTGGAGAAATCGCAAATCGCTTCAGACTAACTTATCTCCATTCAGCTATGAATGCTTATATGGTTGTATGTGTAAAGTGTGGAGAGAGAGAAAGATAAACACACAGGGCAACAATAAACGTTTATTTTTATAAACCTGGCTTTGGCAATGTCATACGCCAACAGATGCCAATAAAGCTTAATGGATTGAGATGGGAGAGAGAAAGGGTGAGGAAGATTGGGTAATAGATTTGTATCTGGATCACCCTTTCTTCTGCAAAATAACATTGAAAGATATTGTGGATTGGTTTTTGAAACAAAAACGTTTTGTTTATTGGTACACACTTGAGTTCTTAATCACATATCGAATAGGGAAACCCCTGGAGTTAAATTGAGATATGCACACATTTTGATGTACAATTTTTGTATCTGTATTGTAGACAGATACAAAAATTGTACCTGTCTACAATGAAATCTTAATTCAAGATTGTAGGCTTTTATGCTCAAATGGTAAAAAACAGATTTTATATATTTCTATAAATATACATAGAAAGGGAGGCAGATGTGCATGTACTTATTACCAGTGGAAGATTCCAGCTGATCAGCAGATATCTTGTGACATTTCAGGTCTTAGGCGTTACTGCCTGGCTGTTCAGCCGTGGCGGTGATCTGTGCTGCACTCATTACGCGAGCACTGCAAATTAAACTGGCAGAAAAGTGTCCATCACTCTGAAATTCAAAATAAAGGAAGTCCTCATAGGATTACGTTATGTTGGGGGATGGTTCGTTGTATTAACACACTCTGTGGGGATGATGTTGTATTCTCAGCCATCACACACACACACACACACACACACACACACACACACACACACACACACACACACATACACACACTCACACCCACTGGCTCTGAAAGGTCCTTATGTAATCTTTTGACAATGTAATAATTTTTTGAGTTTACCGTAGGTAACATTAGATGACGTAATGAAGCCACATAGGGCTGGTTGTCTACGTGCGTTAGCTCAAAAGGGGGCAGCCTCTACGTTGGATCCCTGCCTTCTATATTGCCGTGTTTCTATGGATGTGTGGGAACAACCCAGGTAGCCTCAGGGTGGGTGTGTGTGATGCACCTATGAGGTGTGCTGATTGCACACACACAACAGGAAGCCAGAGTTGCAGGATAAAGCCCATTGTTCTGGTACCACGAATAGAACTCCGGTCGGAGAGGAAGGAAGGTGTGTGTGTGTGTGTGTGTGTGTGTGTGTGTGTCAGTCTGTTTCCAGCAAAGAGTTTTGACGGAGAGCGTCCTGGATGACATGGAATGTTCTTGCAGCCTGTTGTGTGCACGAACTGCATGAGTGAAAGAAACGCACAATAAAACACACAACGCGTGATACGATTCGGCCCCTCAGTGGCACCGATGAAAAACCCTTTCACCGCTGATCCACAGCCACTTTGAACCCATTCTCAGTGAATTGACAGTGGGCAGGGGGTTACCAGAGTGTATAACTCAATGTAACTCATAACTCGCGTGCACGTACGTGAGCGTGGGTGCAACTTCCGAAGTATGCTAACAACAGACTAACAGGGTCTTTTAGGGTTGCAAGGAATTTTCTCTCTCAGCAAAATCTATTATGCAAGCTGTAAATCCTGTATTTACACAACATCGGTCTCTAGATTTGGAAGTCGAGACTGGAGAATTTATCAAACAATGGCAGTGCTTAATATGAGCTTGATGCTCTGTTATGCATTGCTCAGCGTTTAAATGCCATGCATTTTTTTGGATGCACTTTGTATTAAAACATATTTATTTGTTATCAGTATCTGCAAAAGGGTTACTCAGGGCTACAATGTGATTTCACATGAGAGGAATTCTTGGCGCCATTTGTTATAATTAGATCTTGTTGGTACGGCGCCAGATTGGCTATAGAATAACAATAGAATAGAGTTAATGTATTCTGTCATAGCTGGTCGGCCTATAATCAGCTTAAACATCTTTTATTTTCATTAGAGTATTCCCATTAGAGTTGATTGTTGTTCCGGGCCAGTCTTCAGACTCACTACCCCATGAATGGTAGGTGACTCCACTGTGTGCTTTAGGTAATAATGCTTAGGACTTCTTTCAGCTAAAACCGACACTAATAATGTTATCCTCAGAGTTTGATCGATTTCCTAACATTCATACCTTGGTATTAAGTTGATTCAAGTCGCAGAGTCAGAGTCATTCTGGCATCTCACGTATTTTGGTCATTTTTTGCCTTGTTATTCAGCATGTCAAGCTAAATAACCTATTAGCGATGGCAGTTCCCTCTTCACACTTCACAGTCCATGAGGATTCCCTGTGGAAAATGAGATCAGAGAGAGAGACATCAAGCTGGAGAGAGTGAAGGAGAGAGAGGGAGGGTGGGGGATAAGACAGGTGACATAAGATGCTGTTGCAGACTGTCTGCATTCCAGTCCCTCCTCCAACTCAAATCCTTTCTTCGTCTTCTGCTGCCTCCCTCGCTGTAGATGTTGTATCCAAGCACCCCTACACAACTTAGACATGCCCCTTTAAACCCAGTCAAGGCACACATGCGCACACACACACACACACACACACACACACACACACAAACATATGCACACACACACATACACATACACACAAAAACATTTGCACACACATACACACACACACACAAACACACACACACACACACAAACCCACACATTAATGTTGGCAGAAGCATTTCAACCGATTACAAAATATGCTTTAAATTGACAGACTGCCATTTTCTTTGCTCTTTGATGCAGCCCCCCGGGATATCTTGGAAATCCAAAATTAGTGAAGAAAACATCTGCCGATGGTAGCTGCAATCACCTGTCCTGAATGACCCTGGATGTTTGTGTGTGTGTGTGTGTGTGTGTGTGTGTGTGTGTGGATGTGTGTGTATGTGCATAAGTGTGCATGTGCGCGTGCGTGTGTGTGTGTGTATTCATGTGCTGCTTGATGGTAAATATCCCCTGGCAACGTGTCTGGCTGTCGAGCATTGTGACGTCTTCAACTCTAGGATAAGTTAAGCCTCCATACCGAATCAGATGCTGGCAGCCATAGGTAATATCAGCTTGTTCCATATCAGTGTGTGTAAAGAATGTGCAGTATGAGTGTGATAGACTGAAGCATTCTCTTTAACATGTCAGAAAGAGGCCACGTAGGAGGGAATTTGAACTTATTCATGCGTACAATTCAACCCGCTAATAAGGCTGACGCTGATAAATCCAGGACTGAACGTGTTGGATAAAATACCCTGCAGTAATTCACAGCTTAATAGATTAGAGTTGTGTGTATGTGCAACACACCTGTGGTTAGGGGCTCTGGTGTGTGTTCTTCTGGTTGCTGATGGATGGTCTTCCTAGATCGGAATGCTTTATTTTAGGAAAATGATATGGTGTAAAAACTAGATTGGTTGTTGGGACAAAGCAGCAAAGCTCTGTATGTGTGGAAATCTTAACAGTCTATTGTTTTATTTTGGTCCTGAGAAATCTCATTTCAAAATCTCTCTCTCTCTGTCTCTCTATTTCCCTCTCTCAGCTCCCCCCCTCCCTCTCTCTCACTCTCTTTCTCTCTCTCTCTCTCACACACACACACTCTCTCCCCCCTCTCCCTCTCTTTCTCTCCCTCTCCC
>OOFG01042483.1:1181-11302 GCA_900323295.1 Molva molva
GGGGGGGGGGGGTCCACTCACAGCTTGCAGATGTCTGTAAAGTTGACGAAGGAGGTTTTCTTGGTTCCCACCCGGACCACCTGTGGGGGCTTCATGACAAACTTGCGTTTCTCACCGGCCACCATGTCTGGGTTCTTCTCCCTCATGATATTGAAGACCCTGTTTAGCAGCTGAGAGACCGGGCAGGGAGACAGTCATGTTGGGCTCACCGTTCCAGCAAACTACAGTCAGACCAGACTGAAACGTGTGCCAATGCAAATATTGGTCTGATACCAACGTTGGTGCACACATTGGTGTCATTTACAGTAAATGTTATCAACATCACAAACCACTACACAATAGAGACTAAGATATCTCTGCATGTTCTTCTTACATTGTGTCTGTGCGTAACAGAAGTTGCAGTGAGTACGATTTAGCCCCTCCCCATTAGTAGGCGGGAGAATTCCAGGATTCAATAAACGGAATCTCAGTGTTCGGGCCACTCTGGCTGTGCAACTGTGTGACGCTAACTAGCTTAGCTTGGCTGGCTGGCGTGAGTAGGAGGGTTGGCCGTGTTGATAGCAAGATTCTTGTAAACAAAGAAGTACAGGCTGGCCAGCATTTTTTTTGTGTAGAATATATCAGTAATAGGATGTGATTTTATTGATAACATTATTGAAATCACTATCGATTAGCAGTGACTACAGATATGTCCAGGTAAATTTAGGCGACAAGCTAGTTCAAATGTTGCACGTTACGACTTTAATTCTAGGCTACAGCAGCTGTACCTCGTCATAGGAGTAGTCTCTTTCCGTCCCGGCCCAGGCGGGTCCGGTGGAGGAACTGAAGGAGATTCCATCGTTATTCTTTCCCTCGTCGTCATCCAGTACTGAATAAATATGACGAGAGAAGACCATTGTAGTAAACCCACAAGCATTTCCCTTTACAGTTTCTAAAGAATAACAAAAATATATATATATATGTAAATAAGAAACAGCACCATTTCTACTGAAACAAGTTGTTGAAATACCATAATTTTGGGCATAAATTTTAAACACAGGAAATGCCAACAGCATCATCGGAGTAGTTCCCTGTACGTGATGTTCTGGCGTTGAGTTGTGTGAACGTTTGGTTGCCCTTCTTAAGAAGCCTATGCTCACCGTCGTCCTTCTCCTGCGTCTCCAACCCTTCCTCGAACTCCACCTTCTTGTGCCTCTTCTTCTTGGCGGGAAGCAGGAGGTCCACGTCGTCCTCCTCCATGAGCTCCGGCTGCTCGCCTTCGATCTTCAGCCCCTGACCAGAAAACAAAACCAACCGCCTGCGGTGAGTGTGTGTGTGTGTGGTCGTGATACGCTGGGTGAAAGGCTTACGGTCCGAGGCGATGTTAGGAAGAAGGAAGATATGAGTGCATATGTGGGCTGGCAAAACTTTCCACTAAAACGCAATATGCATTCCCAACTAGGTCTTCACAAATAGGAGAATTTACCCTTTTTGGCCAATGAGGATTTGATAGTTAGCTACTTTAGGTTTCAGTGTGCATGCTGCATTATGTATCTATTTGTATTTTGCCCACAGATATTTGTATATCTCTTTCTAGAAATGTTATTAGTTAAAGCTTAAGAAATGTCAACTCCAAGTGTCAAAGTGATTTCTGGGTTTTTGTCCATATTGGGAGATGGCAGTAACCTCTACAGTTCATATGGGGAGATGGCAATTTTCTTACAACTGGGAACACATACCTTTATGCCCTCGTCAACTTCATTATCAAGAAATTTCGTGGGCTTCTTCTTCTTCTTCTTCTGGTTGAGGAAGTTCAGATCATCGAGGTCATCAGAGGGCTCTGAAAGAGGACATTGTTTTCATACAGCTGCTACATTTACATAGAGGGATCCACTGAAATAATGAAACTCTTGAACCTAAGCCACAATGGTGAAACATTGTCACAAAAGAGAGATGTTGCAGGGATGTTTTTAACAGTTGTTTCTTTTACCTTAATTATTTTAATAAAAAGGCATTTAAGCTACTGACATCTATTTAGTAACCATCAAAGATAAAATTGTTGCAACGTTCAGTGTGCATCTATTAGACGTCAAATATATCCATACAAAAAGGGATTACAATTATGTTAGTTTGACAATAAAATATGCGTAAATGGTGTCTGGTATGATGGGCACATCCGTCATTTAATTTAATGTATTTAAACCAAAGGCAACATTCTGGCTTTTGGCTTATAGTTGTCACAATTTATACAGGCAAAGGTGCATTATCTTAACAGACACTTGACCTTTTGGCAGCATTCTTACTCTAAATTAGTTTGTATTGTTCTATTTTCAAGTGCCATTTGCTAGTTGAGACATTACCTTTTTTCCTGCCTTCATCTTCCTCAAAGTCCACTTCCTTATCATCTCCTCCCTCGGGTTCCACCTCCTTAGCCTCCACCTCCTTGGCCTCCTCTCCTGCCGTCCCATCTCCTCCTTCCTCATCCAACATGAAGGGCTTCTTCTTCTTCTTCTTCTTTTTGGTCATATTAGGGTCGAAAATCATCTACAAAAAGAGGAAGAGAAGAAAAACGTGTTGTGAAGATACATATTGATTTCATTTTAATAGATAGGTGGATAATTACTAACGTTAGTCATCTAAATGATGGGTGTTCATAGACCCTCAAAGGCATTGTGACAATAGGTTAAGGTTGGCAAGCGGGTAGTCATATTTTAATTAACCATCATTTTATGCAAGAGAAAAGGTCGATTGTCGCTGTAGAATACGCGTGCTCTTAGCAGATGTAGCATCTAGCATTACCATTAGCCTGCATAACCCTGATCGTATGATCTACATATCATTCATGACACGGATGATTGATAACATATTGTTTAACTACA
This sequence comes from Molva molva, assembly GCA_900323295.1. Classification (NCBI taxonomy): domain Eukaryota; kingdom Metazoa; phylum Chordata; class Actinopteri; order Gadiformes; family Lotidae; genus Molva; species Molva molva. Next base: position 4,040 of record OOFG01042483.1, read on the forward strand.
TGGTTCGACGTGGTATGCGGCATACATTTTTCTTTATTTACTCTTGAATTAGTACTCCACGAAAATGTCCCCATTATGAATTTAGCTTGTAGCCATGTGAGAGCCGCTGCAAACAGGGTGACATGAGAATCGCTGAACTAGAGGCCCAGCTTCATTTAAAAAAACGATTAACACAGACATCTTATTGTAATTCTGCCCAACCAATATGGATATGAACGGGCAGAAATGGACTCGTTAAGGACGATAGCTTACCTCGTCTCCCGACATGTTTGCGGACTTAAAATAGCAAGAAAACTGAAAAGTTGCTGTTCCTCTGTTCCTGTGCCGCTGCGCCTAAATTTTCTTGCATCAGCGTAGATAGCAAAGCGCATGTGTGAAGCTGCAAAAATGACGTCAGTATCATGCGACACTAGATGTTGGACGCGTTCAAGAAGCATTGTTGCTAAAAATGCAATCATAAGATTCCAGCAACGTTTTGACCATCATTATTATTTTTTACTCAGGAGAACTATAAAACGGCAGATCAGTATACTTTTGAGATAACATTTACCACGATTAATCCAAGGAGTCAAATATAGTAAATAGCTGCTTCAGACTTGGCCATAACTTAAGTGATGCATACGAAATGATTCATGCTTAGGATCTTGTACTTGACGAATATACATAAGAACAAAAAAGAGCAGTCATGATAGAAATACAATTCGAAATTTTAATGATTTTTCAAATAATGTGGATAAATAAACAGTTGAAATGTAAACATGCTTGTCCATTCTAGTGTTACATACTGTATATGTAAAAAATGTACATCATATTTTAGCAAAACTAAAATTACTCAAATCGAAAAACACTGGAAATGTAGGGAAACTAATCATAGCATATAAACCATTATCTCTTTGTCAGTTACGTTAATACATTGTGAAATGCTTCCTTTTTTGCCTACTGTACAATTCAAATTAATAATAAAAACAACTCTCCCATAGTGTCCCAAACAGAAATCTGACGTGACCCAGACAGAAAATACAATGAAAGTATCAGGATAAATCTCTGTTGGTTTAGTCGTGCAGTGATGTCAATGCCTTCCCTTTGTTGCAACGCTTCACACAGTATAACCATTCAAAACACTTCTGGTTGTCAGCAAAAAAACAACAACTATAACAAACTAAAAACAAGAAGGAACACATTTTGGATATTAACATCAAATAACCAGTTGACAAGGAAGCTTCTGGGCTTCTGGAGCACAGCAAAAGCCATTGAAGTGTCACAAGGTACAGGCATAGGTGGGAAAGGGAATTAAATGCTTGAACAAACACAAACAAAACCAACAGCAAAGCAAAAACTGTTTTGGAAAAACAGTTCTGGATAACAAAGACTGTTCCAAGCTTCATAACCAAAGCATGCCGAGTCTCAGTTGCAGCTTTTGGAGTGCTTAACCAAATAATAAGTATATTATTAAGTATAAGTATAATATAATTAATATAAGTATATTATAACATATGAATGATTCTAATGAGTATAAGAATCATTCATATATTTCTATGAAAAACACAAAAACTTGTCATGAACAAAAACGGGTAAATATGTTCGTAGCAGGCGTTTCAAGATTCAGCTCCCAAAAATTCCCTTTTCCATTTGTTATTAACACTAGACTAGAGTCGGACAATAATCCAAATATTGAACCGCCGAACATATGAAGCGTATGTTCTATTAGTAGCCTATTGGGCCACAGAGTGCCATTGGGAGTAGTTATATTTACAGCATTGATGAGAGACAAACCTTTGCCATGCTCTTTAGAATCGCTGAAAACGGAGGATTTTTTCTCTGGAATTGAATGCCAGAGGGAAAATACAGGAAACAAAAACAAAAAAAACAATTCTGGCAACTTGTAGCTTGACTTCAGTTCAAGCATACAAAAACACCCATAGTCGATATATTACAGGTCCATTATTCTCTAGGTCTCTCTCTGGCGTAGATATCCTGGTTCTCTTGTTCTCTGACGTGTGTGGGATGTAGTGGATGCTGTTCAGGTCTGTTTTTTTCACATAGCTTCCATTGCCCAGCGCTGTAGATCCTCCATGTCATCCTCATCCTCCTCCTTCTCTTTCCTGGCTGCTGTGAAAAAAAAACGCCCACTGTCAATATAATCCCCTTTCATCAATCCCTTCATTTTGCTCCCAATTATACTTTCTGTTCTTGGATGGTGATTGGTCTGTGTCACCAGCCAGTATTGCAGTCCCCCTATACGGACGGGGTATGGAGCCAGTCCCTAGTGGATCCCTACGTTGGCTCCCAAATGGAGTTGCAAAGTGGGCGAGGCTATATCGGCAGGTCCTGGCGCCGGATGTAAAAACCTCATTCATTTCCCTCAGTGACACTTTTCCTTCTTGGATTTGGAGAATTTCTATAACTCAAATGTACATGACACACTCCTCGATCAATCACCACTACAAACTGTTGAGAACAAGTGTGAGAAAATCGTGGTTCATCAAAAAAGATGCCAAAGTACAAGAATGTGTACGTAAATAACTTTGTGGGTAAGATGACTACTAGTCCCAGGGAGCATTGCCATTTTCCATAAACCACACAGCGCGACACATACAACAACTTACACGTTTTTAACAAAACAAAATATAAACGCAGCGATGGTGGAGTATTTTTCTCCCTAAGTGCAACTCCCATCTGGAGTTCTTGGGTGTACTTTTTACCGTTTTATCTCTTTTAGATAGGTGGATCCGACATAGTCTATCAGGCAAGATGAGTACTAGACTATGTCTGTACCTAATATAATATATATATCATATATTATTACTGCACATATACAACGAAAGTGTCACAAGAGAGACTGGAAATTGAGGCTACAGCACATATTTACGAATACAAGTATATAGTCATTTTGACTGTATGCATACTTTTATATTGTTTTCACATCAATATATTTGTTTCATTGTTCTGCTGCTGTCACGACCACATCTATGCCCTTTGTTTCAGAGTCCTCCCCAGCCTACTGATCACTCACTGTCCCTCATTCCTAGTTTATTAATCACTAAGAACTGACTTCAAATACTCCTCAGCTTAAGTTGACCTCAGGCAGCTTTTCTTTCACCACGTTCGAGGTGACAGCTCTCATTCCTCACAGTTTCGGTTCTTGCTCAAGGACACCTTGAGGTAAGGCGGCAGACATCGGGAGAATCCGACCCAGTACCTTCCAGCTTGGAGCAAAAACAGCCTGAGCCCGCTACACTATCCTGCCCCCCGGTGAGGTGTGGCCAGCCCCAGGGGTTCTCACCTGGTCTGGAGGGTAGTGAGGTGGAAGGAACGTTGGGCAGCGGAACGTTCTCCGTCCCTCCGATCTCCAGCAGGTTCTTGTCCAGCTCCTCCTGTTCTAGCTCATCCAGCTCGGCCAGCAGCTCATCCTGGGGGAGAGAGAGGTGATCCAGCACGTGAGACATTAAAACTAAACCCCATCCTGGGGCAGAGAGAGGTGACCCAGCTCGTGAGACATTAAAACTAAACCCCATCCTGGGGGAGAGAGAGGTGACCCAGCAGGGGAGACATTAAAACTAAACCCCATCCTGGGTGAGAGAGAGATGACCCAGCAGGGGAGACATTACAACTAAACCCCATCCTGGGGGAGAGAGAGGTGACCTAGCAGGAGAGACATTAAAACTAAACCCCATCCTGGGGGAGAGAGCGGTGACGCAGCAGCTGGAGCCTCCAGGCCCCAGCCATACAACAAAGCTTTGTTTGAGCAGACTGTGGGATTGTCTGTGGTTAGGTGAGTGAACCCTGGAGGGCTCATATTTTCTGTTAATTATTGTGGAAGGAAATGTATGTCATTAGTGCCATCAAGAGACCTTTTGGTGTAATTACACATCTTAGCAACCAAATATTGCAATACAAACACAGGAACTGCGGCAGCTCCATTGAAACAAAATGCCACAAACGTACTTCATCAAACTCCTCTCCGAAGCCCACTGGTTTGGAGATGGCGTCGGAGATCTCCTGAGCCACCTCCTGCTGCTCTGTGATGTCCTGCATGAGGTCGTCCACCTTGTCGATGTCCCTGGAACCGCAATAAGACAAAGAGACCCATTAACGTTGACAGGACGGCCAAGACGGAAAATGAAAAATGAGTGCCAATCACATGTTAAGATTTGTTATGTGACAGTGGTGTGACAGTAAGTGGCCTGAGATACCCACTGGTTACAAACCAGTGCTGTTTATAATCATGCCATGTATTCTATTCAATGGATCCCATCGACAATTAAAACATACTATTTGTTTAGAATGGTGTTTTGGCATAAAAACTCCTCATTATTTGAACCAATGCAGCGATGTTCTTGTACTTTTCAATAAGCAATGTTCTGCTGATATATTAAACTAGATGTCTTTCAAGGTCAAATCAAGGGTAGGGTGAGGAGCTCGACAGAATTTGTTTCATATATTAACAGGAACTCAATTCCTCTGATTTCTGGTTTCTCCATTGATTAATTTGGAGAGTTTGAAGGACTTCCATTGTAAATGAGTTAGAGGGGTGATGATTGACAGCAGCTTTTAACAGCTACAGAAATAGACCTGAATATGTTACACAGTTAAGCTGTTTTTAAACAGTTTCTCAAACACAAAATAAGATGTAGTCAAAATTATAAAACTATTTTGGCTCACACCAGCGAAGCCGACCACCTCTTTATATTTTTAAGAGGAACATTACAGCTATTTTAACTTTCCTCCAGGTTAAACAGGTTGCAAAGACCACCTTAGTGTGCAGATGAGCGCAAAATGCGCCAGAGACAGATCGTGTACACATTTCACCGACTACATGGTCCGATGCATCCTGACCAATGACCAACTTTGAATGTGTTTTTTTCAAAAGTTCTATGTTGAATTTCTACGTCATCCTTTGGCTAGATGCGTCCATCCAAAATTACTTGACAGTGACAGTAAATTCAGAAACAGGTAATTTAGTCGTTAGGGGTTGCGGAAATTGGAGGATCGTACCCTGTAGCTTTCCTCTGGGAGTGTAACACCCTAGTCACTGCACTACTTTCCTACTCCTGCTATCCTGATAGTAACGTGTTTATAGGACCTGAATCCGCAGACATTGTTAAGCGAAGGGGCTGTTTCAGTAAGATTAACAGACAACCCCGTCAATCAGCCAATCAGGGTGTGGAAGAAGTTGTTGCCCTTCCTCTTACATGTTTTCATGGGCCGACTTCATGGCCTTGGCAGCGAAGCCCATGTTCTTGAGCACTTCAGTGTTGGTGTTGGCGTTCTCCAGGGCTTCCCTCTGGAACTCGATGGTGGACAGGGTGCCATCGATCTGGGCCAGCTGCTTCTCGTACCGCTTCTTTCTTTTCAATGCCTGCAGGGCAGCTGTATTAAGAGAGAGGTAGTGAGACAGAGAGATTGGCATATGGAGGACATGCAATCATTGACAATAGAAAATAATTGATTGTTGGATTGTCATTTATTGACGGAAACCAGCAGAAAAAAACAACAGTCAGGAGTTGATTGGGGGGGGTAAAAATATGATGTAATGGAATGATCAGGGTGAAGGCAGCATACACACCTAAAGATAGGCTTATCTAATAGCTTTAGAGTGAACCCTGTACTATCGTTGATGTGAATGCTAAGGCTGTGGGTGACATCACACTACAACGGCCTTCGGTTATCATCAACCCCCGAATAGCTTAATAAACTCCCAGTCTGACCCAATAACTTACCCAAATATACAAATTGTGTGCGGAAATGGTCAATGTGAGTGTTTAGTGTTACCATGCAACTGTCAGTGGTCATTACATTAACACACACGATAATGGCATCACCTCGTTAAAAAACCCTATTAGAGTGATCTTTGGATTTCGTCTTCATTAACATTGTAACGCTATTCTACAGCCAGAAAACATACAAATAAAAATAAAATCACATTTAACTCGTCGTTTTCAGCTCCACATACATCACATCTGATTGCATTTTCTTATTCGATGTGTCAGCAAGAATGAATAGTGAAGGAGAGTGCAACTCAAGTCGCACAGTTGAAAAATGTGTGGGAGAAATAAACCAAGCTAAGACAACCAATTGAAGACTTATTGGGGCATGATCACGCCTGGCAACAGCCAGCGTTCCTGCCAGAGTTGAAGCTAACAGCACGAATAGCCTGCTGAAGCAATCGTCCACTCATGTTGACGATTATTATTATAAGGGTTAGCATATGCAACGCGTATGCCATATACTTTATCAACCAACCTCGCTTATTTTTTGTGCCGTTTTTCTTTGCAGTAAGAAGTTCCTGGTCAATCTTTTTCTCTAGAAATTCCTGTTTCTTCGTTAGCATATCCTCTGTTTCTCGCAGTTTCTGAATAGCCTCCTGTGCACTCGGCCCTTTTCCTCCCTTTCCCCCTCCACCAAATATCTTTCCAAACAGCGACATTTGCTTGATGACAAAACACAAATAAATATGTAAAAATATGCCAAATATGAGGGAAACCCTTGCTAGCTACCTATGCTACACTGTCACTTCGCCTTGGCCCGAATTATTTTTTTTTCTACTTCCTGGGTAAGGCCAGATGACGTAGTTCTGTTGCTGGGGGGGCGTGGCTCTCTAGCGCTTGATCTCTTCTAGAAAGAGATTAACTAACAAAAATAAATTTCCTTCTCTATTAGCCACGGGTAGGTGGGGCTTGTAATTTAAGTTGGTCATCTTTATACATGACTTATAAATCAGGGTTTTTCTGTATTCCTTAGACGGCATTTTGTTAATAACTGACAGATCTCTTCATCATTTGGTTTATTTGATGTATATACAAAACAGTATCCAATTATTCCGTGGTTACATTGTGTGGCGGTTATAACTTAATCTGCAAGTATAAGCTGTGTTACAGTTTTTAAAGTGTGTGTATTCAGTCTTAGCAACTCTGCAAGCTTCCTTCGGCAAGGAAAATACAAACAACAAAATTACTTTAAAATGCTATCTGATATCCAAGTCAGTTGAACTGTATTTTGTTTGAAATTAAAACAAACCATAATATTCACATACCATACCAACCATAATTAAGGTGGTCCCTTTTAATTATTTTAACACCCCAAAAAATAATAATAAATGCAGGTTATTCCATGCAGATCGCAGAGTGGAACAAACAGAGCACGATAGAGCATTGCAGCTATATGTATTTCAAAAACAATACATATATATGTATATATATATATATATATACATATATATATACTATAACCATCAATGGGCAGAATTGAATTAGACGCCAAAGC
>OOFG01042584.1:1226-13405 GCA_900323295.1 Molva molva
ACACTTTATCTCTCTCTCTCGCTCGCTTGCTCTGTCCCTCTCTTTCCTGTTCTCTCTTTCTTTCTTTTTTTCTCTCACCCTAACTCTCCTGCCTTCTGTCTTTCTGTTTGTTTATTTGCCAATAATAAACCATCCTTATTATTAGTAAAGGAAAACAGAAAACAGTAGTTTCAATGTCGTACATTGTAGCTGACCATATGTGCAGGGCTGCGATGAGATTGAGCTGCAAATGGCAATGTTACAATGCTGGCTGTCACATATTATATAGTGAGGTTATATTTAGAGAAAATCCATTAGCCTTGCAGCAACGAGTGCACCAATACCTTGATTAGAGAGACTTGCATAAGGCTTTCATAAAACAAAATACACAAGCATATACTGAAATAGACATATTGGTATGTTTGTGTTGCAAATCATTATGACACAAGTGGCACACATTTTATGAAGAATATGCTGTCTCATGTGTACAGGCCGTAATGTTAGACCATGTTCCCGTACCAGAGTGTTGCATGTCAGGGCAGAGGTCAGGAATTAGGATCAGCCGTAGTTCCAGATGGCATATTCTCAGTTCTGGAAATAAAATGGCCGCTTGTGACATTGTGACTTTCAATAGTTAAAAGAATAAGCACAGCAGGCACCATTACATGGGCTATATCTTGTCATAGACACATCACAGATACATTTTTGCAGATAAATATAAAAAACTGATACTAGTAAAAAAAAGAACTCAAACATGAATTGCTGCTAATGCTAAGAACATTCATGGGAAAATGGCCTTTGAGGTAATATGCGAGTTGAGATTGACCATATTGAATGTAATATAATTGAATGTAATATAATTGAATGTAATTTAACTGAATGTAATATAATTGAACGTAATATAATTGAATAAAATATAATTCATTGGTGTTGTTAGAAGCAATGGTAATCTCTCAAGTTGTACGCGCCTTCCATGGAGGAGGAACCTGGGTACACTTAACATGAAGCCTGTGCGGATTTGAAAGCTTATTAGTTTAATAACAATCATGTTTTAATTGAATAACCTTTATCCCCCACCACCACCCCTCCCCTCTCTTTCGTTCTCTTGTATCCACTTTTTCCACTTGGTGTGCCAACGCCAGAGTCCGGAGGAGCATGATGTGCTGTACAGTGGGATCAGGTGACGGGCCGATGAATGCCACCCGGTACAGTGTGCTGCTGCTGCAAGTCTCACAGGGTATTCCTCCTCCCTCTCCCCCTCCCCGCCTGGGTGGGGTGCCCATAATAACACAGTGTGTGATGAAATATCATAGGCTTCAGTCAACTATGTTTACTGTCAGAAGGTGAGCCGCTTCATGTATAGGCCTGAACATAGTGTTCCAAGGGAGCCATGATTTGGTGCTCATCTTTTGGTTGAGCTTGATACTTCATATCACACAACATCAAATTATATTTTTATACTTTCAAGAATTGTTTTGAATTACAGCATTTCACCTCGTCAGACTTTTGTGAGATGAGGTGAAAAGAGTGTCAGACTTATCTTTTTACAATATAAGAGCGTTGATTTTATGTTATGAAATGATGTGCTCCAGGAAAATCCTACATTTAATCTATACAAATACAAATACAAATAACAATAGGTATCCAGATACACTGTGAATACCTAATGACTCAATAGCTGGTTAGTTAATCTTACCTAAAGGAAACTAAAATGTTCAGATGTAACCTTAAATAAATACATTTTAATAGATTTTACTATCACCCAGCCATGATGTATTTTGTAATGTTTTATTTAATTATTATACACAGCTTCTTGATGACTAAACATTTTAGACTTTTTTATTTTAGGTTTATAGCTGCTCATGTTTTATCACTAATGTGAGAGATAAGTTACTTTATGTGTATTTATTTTATAGATGAAAAGCCAACCCAATATATAGAAGCTGCATTTATGACCATTGAGAAGAATGTATAAGACAACACATAATGACAAAGCTTACAATACAAAAACAAAACACACACAATTATGTCATTGAATGTTTCAGTGTAACGGTCAGTGGACTAGGCAATGAATACGTCTAAATTTTTAAAAATAATGTAATTTTTAGTTACGAATTAAGTAACGAGTATTGTTATTCTCGTAAAATAATACAAATCCATTTATAAGGGGAAGTAAGAGAGGATTGTTTATATAACTGTACCTGTTTATAATGCCAGAAAAGTCTTGGAAACCATACAATCAGGTTGCTGACTGGCTCGGAGAGTTCTACTAACATTTGAAAGATGAGATTGATTCATAGCCTTATTAAATGGATGGCCTTGGTCTGTTCTGTTTGGAATGGAGTTGTAGAGTGGCATCAATGCACCTTCTATATGACTTAATTTGAATTTGAGACAAGACACTAATTGCTCTTAAATAAAGCTCATCTTTGCTGCTCACAAACAAAATAGATGATATCTAATGAGCTAGTTTAATGATAGGTCTAGCTCTGGGCGATGGGAAAACCATCGCCCAGAGCTAGACATTGAAAATGGCATTGAAAATGGCAGCAGACCAAATATGGCATGATATTTTGAATTATTTAAGGCATTTATGATTGTAATCAAAACCACAATATGATTGTAAACTTTGGTCCGAGACCGTCAGCAGGTTCACTTTCATTACAAATCATTTTTGTAAAAACAGAAAGGCCTGCATTAACTTTGTCTAAATAAAAAGAGAAGTCTGTCTCCATCTCTACAGCTAGTAGTTTTGTTGCATGTCAAATAAATTTGATGAAAATCTGAAACAAATGTTCATTATGTCTTTTGGTAATCAGCTAATTTCATTGTATACACATTTCTACTCCTTTGCATTGAGCAAACACAAAACATGCATTTGCAATGCAACCGAACCGCTGTTCAAATGCACAATAATCCTTTTCTTTCTGACATAAACAATTAAATGGGCTGATATATAAACATATCAATTGCTTTGTAGTTGTACTTGATAATTGTATTGTATGATATTCCAAGTCAATACTGGTCAAGACCATTTCACCAAGCCGTACCGAGCCAGTGTAATAGAAAGGGTTGACCTAGGGGAAGCAGATACTCATCCAACCAAGGTCACCAGAGAAGAACCCAGAAGAACTCTCTTTGTCTATCTCTTTTTTTCCCCAGGGTTGGATCCACACTAAAAAAGTGATGACCCTTTTCCGATATTGAGTTTTTTGTCTTTCAGAAGGGTAGGGTATCCATGAAGATTTTCTCCACAATGGGCGGAGGGGGGACAAGGTCCTCTAGTTTCAGGTAGAAGATGCGCTGCAGGCCCTGGGTGCACAGTGTCCTCAACTCAGGAAGTTTGCCTAGTAGTTTTGAAAGGTAGTTGGGTTGGGTTCGGATATTGTACGATCCATTCCCGCTCATGTGTTCCCTCAAACAAGTGATTAGATGGTTTTGAAAGTCCTCAACCCGCTTCGGTTCCTTAAGGCCATGGCGATCTATGTGCAGAGAAAATGACTACTGTTAGTACTGTTAAATCAGTCCTGATTTCCAATGAACTAACGGCAATGGGGAGCTTTGAGGTGACAGTGAATTAATGTGTGTCTCACCTGTGATGATGACAAGTGCTGCGAGACAGGAAAAGGAGGACACATCCAGATTCATACGATGGAGGTTCTGAGAGAAATCCATGATGGAGTCTATCCAGTCCCCAAAACTGCGGACACACTGCATGCGGTGGAGGACCATGCCGTTGCAGAAGATCAGCTTGCTCTTCTCTGGACTTGACCTGCACACATGTTCGAAGTCAAAGGGATTTGTTTTTGTACAAGCTGTGGAAAGCAAAGTGGTGGGAAGCAGTGATAACAAAGCACATTAAGAAAGTCTTTAAAAAGGCACACATTTGATGAACTAGTGGTGGGTATTGGTGGGAAAGAATGGTTACAAACCAACCTATATGCCAATCGAAGGATGAAGAGTTCAACAAAGGCAGATTCCAAGAGCAGCTCCTGGTCATCGTTGCAAAAGTCTGTGAACCCTGGTATGGTCTCGGCCCACTTCTTGATCACGTCCATGGAACCAGACAGCAGGTCATAGAACTGCTTGATATCCCCTGAATCCTCCTTCTCCGACAGGCTAACCACTGTCTCCTGGTACTAAGAAGTAAGAGAAAATAGGGTAACAATCAGATGAGTCACACACTCTCCAATCCTGGCATGCATCTGGTTGATTAAGGAGAAAAGCTTGTTAATCTGACCCGTCTCAATACAAACCTTTGAGTGGTCAAGCTTCCCCAAGGTTGGGTTTGAGTCCAAATGGGCCCGGACAAGTGAGGCTATGATGTTAACAGGAGGGCTGGTGGGAGAAGCTTCTGAAACCGTCTTGGGTTTAGACGGAAGACGACCCCGGCGTCCTTTGAGGCTGTCTGTACGGACAACTGGGAGATGGAAAGGAAACAAGGAAAATTAGACTTAAATGGCATGCCTATGTGGATCTCCTATAGCTACTACTGCATATTCTGTCTTAAAAAGCAGCTGCTGTATCAGTTTCCATGTTCTAAAACTGGCACCAACTCTCCAATTACATTGGTAACTCCTATGCTTTGGTTTACTTGTATTTCACCAAGCTGTCATTACAGATCACAGACTCACATTATCATACATTTGTCACTGAAAGCCTTCACAGTTTTAAACATTACATTACCTTCCTTGACCATTCCGACGCTGAGACACTTCTGAAAACGGCAGAATTGACATCGGTTTCTTCGTCTCTTATCCACAGGACAGTCTTTGTTGGCGAGGCACACGTATTTAGCATTTTTCTGCACAGTGCGCTGTCAGACGATAAAACAAATGAACTGTTAGATCATTGATAATGATGTAATTGTAGCTTGGTTTGTTACTAATGAACAGTGATAAGATGAAATGCTAGCTCGGTACCTTGAAAAAGCCTTTGCAGCCCTCACATGTGCGCACTCCATAGTGTTGGCATGATGCGTTGTCCCCGCACACCGCACAACGACCGTCACCGGCCACCGGGCTGCAGGTCTGAGGGGATGTTATGTTCCCCTCCATTGACCGAGGGCTTTCTAGACCCCCTTGGTCTGGGGAAATGGGGGGGCAGCAGAGAGGGGATGTATACTGCTGACACGCTAGGGAGAATGGGTCGTCTGTGACCTGGTCCTGCCCCTGGCCCAAGGGGGATATCTCTTCTGTCGGGGGGTTGAAGGTGAAAAAGGAGAGCTGATGAGCTAGAACCGCTTTTTCGACCGCTGCGGACGAAGGGGCCGAGGAGTAGGGGCTAAAGGAGTCCCAGATGGTGGTGGCCGGTGGCTGGTAGCTGGGCGTCGACGGGGAGGCAGCAGCGTAGACCGGGCTGTTGTAGTAGTCCGAGCCACAAGAGGACAGCGTCTCGTCCAGGTAGCCGAACGCAAAGGAGCCCGGGTAGCAGCCGTACACCTGGAAATCATCCAGCTTGAGGTTTTGGTGAGGGCTGGAGCCGCCAGCTACTGGCGAAGGGCTGTAGGAGACACTTGGGCCGGGGGCTGCGGAGGTGACCTTGCAGGAGTAGGCATCAAACTCCCCCACGTAGCCACCGGCAACCAAGGTGTTGATGCTGGGCAACGAAGAAGCAGACAGCTGCTCCTTCTGGTCACTGATGTCCATTGCCAGTTTGGCATTGAGGTCAGTGTTTAAGAACTCAGAGCTGAGACTGTCATTGGGCAGGATTCCAATCTGGGTTTGCACACAGGGCATTGCTATAGAAAACAGAATTGATTTAAAACACGATCATAAGTAGGCTATGTTTAAAGATATATTTATTAAATTAAGTATGCATTTTGATAAAAGCTTAGTTTTAGTATTCAACAACACAATTGAAATACAGACTGCAAATAAAAGAATGTGCAGTTTAAAGTTAGGCTTTTTGAGGAATAGGAATCTTGCACTACTGGTTTTAATGCTATGGAGAGCTTGACCATAGCAGCCCACCCCTTGACCAGCAGGAGTGAGCTAGTAAAAGAGTGCGGGGAGAGAGTCCAGCATATAGCATTTCCAGTTGGAGTGGTGGGGTGTCAAACTGTGTAAAAATTGCACTGCCCGTTAATGTGTTATGAATTAACACTCACACCCTTTGAGTTATATATTTAGAATTAAGAATGGTAATGACCTTGTCTAAAAATCTGTAGGTAGTTTTTAATCTTCTAAAGTAGGCTATTCTTCCAAGGTAGGCTATATGTATAACTAATATGTATTCCCACAGTGTGAGGAAGACCTACTGTGTTAAACGGACAAGGCATAGTAATGACATACCAGAAACAAACTGGTTGGTTTAGAATAAGAATCACTTATTTGCATGCAGAACTAGACCATACTTGCTAACACAACACAGATTTAAAAACAAATAAATTCTGGTAGAATGGATTACAAACTCCAGATAAAATGTTAACATAATTTTTATATGATCTTTGGAAAAAGTTCGCGATGAGAATCATCGCTTTTTGTTTGTAATAATGCCACATAACTAAACTAGGGGGTTTCCCTTATTAAAAGTGAAAGCCATATACATTATTGCATATCACAAGTCACTTTAAAGTGAACTATTCTGCATGCACAAACATATATTTTCACTGACCTGATAATTACACAAATATCCGGACCTTGAAGGGTTTTTTGTACTTATTCCACACGAGTGATGCATGAATGTCACCTCTGTCAACTGCTCTGAGCACACACCTACCGCCATACAGCGTGTTTTATTTGGGTGGCATCGACGAAAGGCGTGTCTTACTCCATACATGGTCAACTGGGCGGTGAAACTTTCCGGATCATAAACCAATAGCATCGTTTCCTACACAGATTGACGCACGCATGGGATTCCATTGACGCAAGAGGTGGTAGACTGAATGGTCTACATTTAGAAAGACAACGTAAGACACGTGGGACTATTATTGCCTGTTGTTGGCTATAAATAAACTGCATTTGGAGACTTCCAGACACAGAAGATTTCCCTTTTACTGTAATTGTGTAATGTACATACTCGCAACGTTGTGGTCTAGTGTCAAAACAGTTAACACAGTTTTCATGGAATATCTGAATGGATTCATAAATAGAGGCTACTGTGCCATCATCGCTCACCTTAACTTGTGAGGGATGGGTTATTTCAGTTGAAACTCGTAATCAGCAAGAGTTTAAAAAAGAAGCTATGAAATAACACTTATTTAAATGTATTAATGTATTTATATATATTTATTTATATTTATAGTTACAATACTGAACACTGTTAAAGGACTGTATTTGTCTAACAATCACTTTTAAAATGGAAAGGGACAACAAAGCAAAACAGGAGCACCTGTTTAGCACATAGAGGCTACATTTGCACACGAGTAATGTCCTATCAGTGCAATACCGTCACCAGGAATTACACACACTATTATCTTTTAGTCGCAGCTGCAGACGTCCATATGTCAGCGAAAATATAAACATAAAATAACCGTATACCAATTAAGTAATTTCTTCCCTCACAGCAACAGAAAAAGACTACACTGCACATCACTTCACCCCCGCCAGAAACACCCCCCACGGGACCTGCGTTCTGATTTCTTTTTTAAGATCGAGGAAAGTTAGATGGTCTCGTAAGTGTCAGGTAGGCCTCAAGTCTATCCCCTTAGCGAGAGGAGCGCCGCTAATGCGCCCAGAGTGCCAGCTATGTCCTCGAGACGGGCACATGGTCCAGCCCGCAGTAAATTATACCGTTGTTGATTTTTTCTGAGCTTTCCTCATGAGCCATGCTTAGCCTCCGCCGCCTAGGAAAGAATGATCTGTAACTAAGCTTTGTTTACATTACCCTGGTCACTTTACAACTAGCTGTGGACAGCCCCAGCTGCTGCCCCCAGACTTGTTTCTTTCAATTTCCCATTTGTATTTTCACAAGCAGACACTTGTGTGTGTCTATGAAAAAATGTTATACAGGAGGCAACACACATACTGACATACAGCAGAGAGAAATGATCCATAAACCTTGATTAAATACACTTCACAAACCCAAAAATAATGCAGACCAAGAGAAAGAAAGTGAAAAACAACAAAAACAGTAAGGTCACAGAAGATATATTGTTTTGATTAATTGTGCATTTTCTACTGAAGAAAATGTATAATAAATAGATCAATGATTTTAGGCCTATGAATCAAGGAAAAAACATTGGCAACAACACAGCTCTTTACCCAGTCCCTGCAGATCTCAATCTGTTCAGTCGGTTATTAAGCGCACAACACATAACAACATTCGGTCACATTTAACAAAGTAAATCTTACATGGTTCTCTTACAACAGTTAAAACAGCAACATAAAACACTTGCCTCCTCTACCTCTAAAACAGATGCGAGTGATAAAATAAAGAATAAAATAGGATGGCTGTGACTAACAAACACATATAAAAGAAACAAAGAAATTGAATAAAAGTAATTAGATTTAGCACAGGAAAGCCACAAAAACAACTATGATAATATAAATGATGAATAGCAGTATGGCTGTAAAGTAATAAGCATGTATATTCCTGCTGTATATATAACAGGAAATACTGAAGATGCCAGTTGAGTTAAAGGAGTAAATAACAAATTTACTGTACTAAATCATAAAATGACAATATGTAATCAGAGCAAAGTCAAAATACTGGCTTCTCCGACAACAACGCTACAGTCAGTATGTTCTCCTTTTAAATTTCCATTCCGGGTCAGAACGCGTGTTTTTGTTTTGACCTGTGTGATTCACTTTTCTCCCAGTTGACTCCGCCCACTGACCATTCTGACACTCCTGGTTGCCAGATATGAAACAAATTGGCACACAAACACAGTGTGCTGCAGCCATGGAAGCAAGCACCAAAACTGGATCCACTGAGATTGTACTAGATTATACCCAACCTAAAAAGACTCGTCCTCTTGGAAAAAGACAACCAGAGCCGTGCTTAAACACGGGTAAAAACTGGAGTTGCATTTGAAAGATGGAGACAGCTTATAGCCAAGAAGGATTTCAAGACGGATGCAGATTTTCTCCTGAGAAGGGAAACATTGCGCTTCAGCTAACATTAGCTTATATCTGTGTGACTCTAAACATAGCCAGCCATGCATCTAGCTAACATTGATAGAGTTATAAAAAATGTACATGAGCTGGTTTATAATTTGCAACAATAAATAAATTGCAAATGTATACGTTAGCTTATACACTTACAACGTAGGACTCCTTGTCGCTTGTCATTGTCAAAATATAATAATTGCGCTCATCTAAAAATATAACGATGCACTTGTCTTGTGCTCGTGTTCGTTCAGGGTAATAAACCTGGCATCCCGTGTGAGGTTCAAGTCTGGAGAGGAAGGGGCGGGCGGAGACAACTCCAATATTGTGAATTTGGACTGCAGTACCCATTTTAAACGCTTGGTGTTAATGTTACATATTGTACCTTTAACCTTAACTTTAACTCTGATCTCAGTGCTTTCTTAAAACACATGTACATCAACGGGTAAAAATAATAATAATAACAATAATAATAAATATTATTATTATAATTATAATAATAAGCATTCATTATTAAGAATAGACATTAAATGCAAAAGGAAACACATTTACACTAAGCAGTTGAGAATAAATTGAGTTGTGGTGCAAGCAAAGATGAAATATAAATGTACTTAATATTAAGCCTATTCCCCATACATATTTGTCTACGGTGATTTGCACTTTTTGTCCGTTGAATGACAGTAGGAAGATTTACAGCACAAGCAGGGAATCGCTACTTCAGGTGGAAGAAGCCGGATGGTTTTGATGGTGGAGCCATGAGCATGTTAGCTTGGTTCTTGTGAGTAATGTGGATCTATGATGAATAAATAAAAAAGAGGTTAACTCCCAAGACTTAATATTGTATTAATATTGTATTAATACTATTGACAATGAAACAGATAAATTGATAAACTGTAAATTGGCCTACACAACTGGATGATTCTATAAAAATATTTATAATAAAGTTAATAGCAACTGGTTCTGTTAAATGTACTCTATCCTAGAAAAAGAGCCCAGCTTCAGGCAGTCAATTAAGCTTAACCTAATGGAAATAATAAATCTAATGTCCATTTCCACCTTTCCATCGTCTAAAACATCAAACGTCCAGTTCTCTCAATGCTAAATTTGAGTTATATATTAATAATGATAATAATAATAATCCAAATCCAAATAATAATAATAATACATACAGTACAGAGAGGTTGCATCCAGGGCTCCCCATCAATCTGCATGGGAAGGGGTTTGAGTGTCCTAGCAATGAGAAGAAAAGGGAAATAATTAGAAAGGATTCCGTTCATACAACACCACGATCATGCATACATACAGTTTAGGAAGTAAGTCCTAAGATACTAAACCTGATGGTGATCTGAGGAGTCTGCGCAAGTCTCAGCCCGGCGCTCTTCAGCCCTGTGTAGATCTGACCCATCTCCATGGCTCCCTCTAGACCCACCACCTCCAAACGCTTATCACTCATATCTTCAGGAGAATAAAACATATGAGAGAGAGAAGAAGCTTCACGCAAGCGGTAGACTCATGAGCACACGCTCACAGGAATGGCTGCGTCACGGTTATTTGGATACGAAGGGCCTCAGAAGGACAGCGACATCAGGGAAGAGGCCCACCTTGAGAGCGCGTTTTAAGCAGCTCCCGGTCGGTGATGACCTCCGCAGATTTGTCAAACGCCGCGCTGGATTTGTCCGCTTTCTTCGACTCGCCCCAGAGGTTGGAGCCGCCGTGCATGCTGGGTATGTTGACGACCGCTATGCCCTCCAGAGACAAGGAGGTGAGGTCTAATGGCACGCCACAGCACTGGTAGAGGAAGCGACGGAAAGGGAAAGGGAGAGAGAGATAGAGAGAGAGCGAGAGAGACATAAAGAAGACGATCAGCATGAAGATGTAAACCCAAGGAAAGTGATTATGGAGAAAAACTAGACCATTAATGGTTGCTTTAGACTAAATAATTTACCTCAATAGTTAAACAATCTTTCAGATTCTTGCAAGATGCAGATATTGTCTCGGACGTGGCAAACTCAAAATACCACAGTTTGTTCTTCACCCTTTAGGGACAACAAAGAAAACACATGATACTCCCAACTTATTAGGTTGTTTCTGAGGGAATTGCATTAACCAGCAATGAATTCATGATGAGTGTCACCTCACCTGCTGCTGAACTTCTGTGGATGCTTCTCTCTCATAGAGTGGAAGCGGTGAGCGATGGAGGCATCCTTGCAATGGCACACGGGAAGAATAAACACAGACGTGAAAGGTGAGTAGGTCCATATCGTACATTTGAACTCATAACTCAACTCAATGCTGTTTTAACTCACCACTCCGATGGAGAAGTAGTTGTTTATGATCGGGTACGGCACGGGGTCTCCCTCTTCCTGGGGGTCGTCTGGGATGACCTGAACGCTCCAGCGATCCATCGGCGCCAACACGCTACCTGCGATATCCTTCAGGACGTCGCGCAGATCCGACCCATCGTACCCTGGAGCAAGATTTCACCCCAAAAGACTGAAATTATATCAAGGGAAACTATGATTGTAAGCAATGGGGTGGTAACCATTGTGTTGTTCGGTGGTTGGTTTGTTGGCCTGTTATACGAAAAGGTTAAATGTCACACCACCACTCGATTGTCTAATAAAAATCCACTTGGTTCATCATATTTTTTGAACCACACTATAGCTAAGCACAAATCAAGCCACTTCATTGACAGCATGAGATTCTGACCGAGTTGCCCACTGTATATCGCGTGATAGAAATGTGAACGACTGACCACAAAGTAATGGATGTTTCAAATAGAATGGGAAGGAAAGGCCCTGTTGTTATTGAAAGAGCCACCACACTATGTTAATACAGGTGGTTGGGATCAGGTCAAGGCCCCCTCCATACCTCCTCCCCAGCGGAGGCAGCGGGCCAGGTCGTTCCCGGTGCCCAGGGGAAGGATAGCGACGGGCGGACGCACAGGGAGCTCCGCTTTGTCTGAAATCACAAACATTAAATGACATTAATCGCCGGTTAGCTTTGTGATCATTCTCTCTTTTTTATAGACGCTATAAAAAAATTAAGTATATTGGATTATGATGATTAAAATGAGCCCCTGGTAGAAATGATAGGGGAGCAGCAGGGAGATACTATGAGTAAATAAAGCAGAGTAAGAGTTTGGCTCGA